>JAQFZP010002603.1:0-13001 GCA_034695745.1 Geophilus truncorum | reverse complement strand
AAATAAATGTGTCTGTAAAATGTGAATCGAGTCGTAAATCCACTGTGTCTAAAACTACCAAGTTTTTCCCGTCACAACGATAACGAGGAGAAAATTGATAAATTGCCAGTTGAAGTTTTGATGTGTGTTTATTGTAAATATATGTATAAACCACCGCATGAAATAAACTTTTGGAAAGTTGATGAAAAATATACATTTCACACACAAAAATAACTTACACGTAGTTACTTCAACTACTTTTCAAAAAAATAAATAAATAAATAAATAAAATAAAATAAAATAAAAAAAAACAAAAAAAACCGCCTTTCCCAGAATCTAAACAGAAAATTGTTATAAAAATCAAGACAAAGTTGACTATTACAATTTTCCATCAACTTTCAGATTTTGCAGAATTTCCAATTCAACAGTTTTCCAATAAAGTTTCCATTGGAAAAAATTCCAACTTACTTATGGTACTTGTTAGTAAACAATAAAAAAATAAAAATATCAATAACTTTTTCTACAAAGTTGTAATTTCTGACTTAAAATGAATTAAATTGCACAATGATTGCTTGAAACAAGTGCACTTGCAAAAGGGATCGTAAAAATCAAAGTTTATGTCCTTCATGGGGATAATTACGACATTACCTTACGTATTTACGCATTGTATTCTGCAATTCAAAACCGGAACTTACAAAAGCAGTAGGCCTGCAAGATATTTTACCCCAGTAATTATTGTGGTCGCATCAGATCCTTAAATAAGGTGTAAAGTACAGTGTGTCAACACTTTAAAGCCAATAAAAATGCTTTCACAAGGCCAATTTCTAAACCAAAACATATAACTCTATATTTTTGATGCTTCTTTATGATAAGAGGGGAGAAAAGAATTCCTTCTTCTTTTTTTTTGAAAGGGGAACTAATTTCATACGTTAAAATAAAAATATAAAAGGTAAAAAAATCACATTGCAATTACTCAGTCTGAAATGTGAAAAACTTCAACTTAATAACCATAATACAACTTTTACTGTTCTTAATCTAGCCAAAACTCTTTTTTCATGAGGTGTTTTTTAAATTTTTTTTTACATTTGCTAAATTTTGCTCAGTTTTTTATTGTGGTAAAAATAGCAAAAAATTATACAAAATAAAATTTTTTAAAATTTAAATTATATATTTAATAAATAATATGTTTCAAAAACTTTAAAAAGGTCATTGAATCATAAACACAACAAAATCAAAAAATTTTAATTTTTTTTTATTTTGGGTTTCATCAAATTGATATTATCAAATTGATTTCAGACTCGGGTTAAGCAATTTAGGTTGAGTTATAGAAAATTGACGGTAGAATGAGGTCGTGGAACCTAGTTAAATGATGATGAGATAAAGTATGTGAGCAATAAATCCACATCAGCTTCAAGCTACAACTACTAATAAATAAGCAATAAAAGTAATCACAATTTTTTTATTAAAGGCTTCGATGTATTTTAATGCCCTATCAAATTGCTATTTTTAAGTTTCTTCGAAAGTGAAATTATAGTAGATAAAAACTCGTTTTTGGTTCTCACATTGCCCTTTTCATTCGTTAATTATTGAGTATAATGTTATGCGGCAAAGCATCTGATGTATTAAATAAATAAAGTCTGTTTTCGAGAAAAAAAAATTGTTTCTTCAACTTGATAGCTGAAATATGTTGCTTAATCCGTTTAATCTGTTTATTTTTTAGATTTTACTTCCTACTGATTTTCATCTGATAAACATCTGATTGACAACATGTTGAAGCCACACCATTTTGCCTGTGGATACAATATTTGGCAAAAAAGTGAGGTTTATACGATTTTAAGTGAGCTGTCTTGATTTAAGACAAAGGAAAAATCAAAGGGTTAGTATTTCTAATGTATTTATGTATTTATTACAGCATACTGCTTTATAAGTATAGTTCCATCAAGGCGAGTGTATAATTTGCATAGTTTTGAATTTGAATGCTCACCGTCCACAGCCATCTCGTGGCGGATAATAGAACTACACCATTAAAATTTTAAAAATTTTTAAACAAAATAAAAATTAATTTAATTTTACCCATATCCAATTTACTGGGTAATATAATATAATGGCGTTTTATTTTGTATTATTTATAGACGATCTGAACGATCTGACTGCTAAATGAAATGCGATAAATAATACAGTATTTAGCTTTTATTTCGAGTTTTAATAAATTAAAATTTTTCAGTATTAACGAGTTCTTATTTCCTTACTATTTGGGTTTTTTGCTTTACCGTATTTCCTCGCATTACGCGGCATGCTTTTATCGTAAAATTTGTTGAATTTTCAGGTTTCATGTGAGTGGTGTGAAATATTTTAGTGTTACTGTGGTTACATTCAAGTAATTAAAAAACATGAATGTTAATTTGACGCATCACTGTTTCTCATTAGAATAATGATTCTCATATTATTCAAATACAACTCAATTTTCTCTACGTTTTTGCTATAAATTATAAATAAACTGAATATATTACCGTAACATAGTTCACATATACTCACATTCAAATGTGAAATTTTGAATTCAGCAACTTCGATGCACCTATATAATTAAAATATCAATATTAATTCTAAAAAAGAAAAACCCAAAAAAAAAGCCACTTCATTCATGTTCAACTAATTTATCCCGTTATAATAACGGTATTTGGCATTAAAACAAAAAACGTTAAAAAACCTTAAGTCAAAATGAGGCATTTTAAAAGACTAAAACTGTTGGTGAATTTTATTATTTTGCGTTATCATTTGCTGCACTCAATTGAAGTCAGCGCCATTTGAATAATTTTTCCAATTATATAATCGAATAAAACTCAATTTGCATATAAATTTTAAGTTTGAATTTAACTACTTCGATGGCAACCAACGTGTAATTATTAATGTAATATTAATATTAACATACTGTGTACTAACAACCACAAAGTTAGTTATGGCAACTCAACATTCGGTATTCTACGATAAGACGTTAAGAAGCTTCAACTCTGAATCAAAGTGTCATCAGTAAAACAAAATAAGAATGCTGGGAAAACTACGATTTCAAAAAAAACTCATTCGACATTATGTGCGACAAGAAATACAAGTGTCGCTAATTGACAAAGATGGATTAAATGCTCTGGACTGTTATTTTAACGAACAAAAGCACGGCCGAAAATGGTTGATTGGCTTTATTATTTGCTCTATCATCTGCTGTTGCCAAACAATAGACAGATTCGATTTTTACAAATCAGAGCCTATAAAAGTAGAAGCAGAATATGTTTCTGGAGAAAACACAAAAAATTATCCAATGGGGTTTTCAACCATGGATACTCCAGGTTTGAGCGAGTATTGGCAACAAGCACCAAATCTGGATGTTTCCTCAAATCCATTGCTTTGCATTGGCCCAATACGAGAAATTATCAGTCTACAATTAACTGTCAACAACTTCACGGATCTGTGGTTAAAGACTAATGTTACTGTCAATCTTGAATTAGTGCAAGTAAAAAAGGTGATTATAATTTTTATGATGCTACTGTAGGTATTGGTTATTGCAAGAGATTTAAAAAGCACTGTCGTGAACACACGAATTTGATATATATATGTTTGTATCACGCTCAACACTGTTATTTATTTCTTGTATAATTTAGAACTTATTACCCACATTAAATTTCAGAACAAAGAAATTTTAGATACCATTAAATTTAAAAATGGTAATATTGTATCTAAAACGGGAAGTAGTGTTCACATATCTGAAACAATGATAATGATAGGACACACACTTCTGATAAAATTTGGTAAATATCGGTGCGACGCGGTTCAGTTGGCAAGCATACAATTCTACATTTCTTTCTTTCTTTTTTCTTTTTTTTTTGCAGATACTCTTTTTTCATCTACTACTGGGGTAAAACATTCAGTAGTGTTCAGACGAAATGGAACGTGTAATAAACCAGTAATTTATGTAACACTGTACAATATTATAATCGCAAACAGTTTTAGTAAATAAGGTGTTTTGTAGATCTCATTGTTTCAACTTCCTACGCCATTTCGTCATGCAATACCTGTACCAGTAGGAATGGAATTTAGTATACTATTGGCAATTCGACAAGTGAGATTTTCTTCATTGATTGGACCAAAATCTTTTTGTTTGGAAATGTAGTAATTTTGATATCATTATACTTTAGTATAATTTTCTACCCTCGAGACCACCTTACTGTGAACCAGACGAAAATAAACAAATCGAGTGTTTTGAGAATTGTATAACTAAAAAAGAACCTCATTATTGCAGGTAAAATATAATAAAAAAAATTTAATTTAGTTATTGTATATTGGAGTTCTGTATTTCAGATATCCTGGTATGACCAAAAATAGCAATTATCCCGACTGCAGTTTAAAGAAAAACAAAACAATTCTCAGTCAAGTTTTCGAACAAAATCTCTTTCTTTATTCAAGTTTATTAGCAATCTCAGAGTGTCAGTGCTTAAGACCTTGCAACAAACAAACACTTCTTCCAGTAACACATTCGGATACTAGTAAGTATTTTAACTTTTTTTTTTTTTCATTTTTTAATTTTCTAACTTCAAAAACAGACTTCAAATTGATCCCGTATGATAAAGATGTCGTAATTTTTAACTTGCAACTAAATCATAACGAAATTATAAAAATGACCGAAGAATACATATACGGCATCCCCGAATTAGTCGTTGACTTTGCTGGCAACTTGAGTTTCTCTTTGGGATTTTCTCTTTTGACTATAATTCAAATTGTGCAACTGTTAGCAACAATGTTGTACAGATATTTAAAACCCATTCATCTTAATGCAACAACAAAAATGAAAACAACGAAACAAGTAAATTTATTGATGCGCCAAAGCAAAAAGGAATTGGATTCACCAAATATCTTTCAGTTAGGCAAAAAAGTAAAATTAAAAGAAATAGTAAACTTTGTTGTGGTATTTGCATCCACCGCATTGGGAATTTACGTAACTAAATCTAAACTAATGTTGTATCTGAACGAACCTAAGCGAACTGTAGTCAATATTAAAGAAAATTTTACGCTATATATACCCGACTTAATTGCGTGTGGTCAAGGACAGGTAGCAGCAAAATATATAAAACAATATGCAGATCAGACTGGAAAAAAGATGTGTGACATTCATTTCCTGGATTTAATGAATATGACTATTAGAGCCAAAAAACCATCATTACTAGACATTTGGAAATATCAAACGCCGATTATTGATAAACCCACAATGAAACTCGTTAACAAGATTAAGGTACTGTATATAAGCAAGATCTTACAGTGGTGTAGAATACGATTGATTTAAATTTTATATACTGTACTTAGCCTTATAATGCAAAAACTGAAGAAAAATGGCACAAAGTGCAAATGCTTTCAGGAACATGTTGGGAATCTAATATTGGTAATAACATATCTAGTTGCATTCACAAAGTCAATGCATTATTCATATGAAATAAACCTGTTTAAAACCATATTGTGAAATATGAACTAGTGCAATTTAGACAAACAAAATCTTATAATTGTGTTTTACTTTTCAGCTTCTATAAATTATACAGGAACGATGGGAGTTATTTTCTTCAATTTGCAAAATTTTATGTATCCAGACTGCAACAATGATACTTATCAAGTTTGTTCATTTTGCAATCAATGCTATGTAATGATCAGTATGTTTTTTTTTCTTTTTTTCTCATTTTACCTAGATTTACGTGAGACCAAAAGATGAAAAGATTTGGACAGTTTTACCTACTGTGAGAAACGTGTGGAGAAGCACATTTTCAAATTTATTTTACAGAATTTTTAAAGTAAATTGATGTGATTCCATTTAAATTTTGAATTGAATGTTAATTTAATTTCTCTTATAGAAAGTTCGATTAAACTCGAAATTAACACCGTGCATCAGCAAAGAAAAACATGACAAATGTCGCAACGATTGCTTTGAAAAAACAATGGCTAAATTCATCAAATGCCAGTAAGACGTTTTTGTTTTTTCTCATCAAAAACATATCACTATTATTCAGCCAAATCATTTGAGACAACTTATAAGATTTTTTGCCTAATGTAAGTCGAAAAAAAAAAATACTTATAAGTATTTTTTTTTTACTTACATTAGGCAAAAAATATTTTACCAAAATAATTGTTTTTTAGGTGCAACAATAATCTTTCCTGTTCACTTTAAAATTTTGACATAAAGGAATGCAAATTTTTAAATTTTAACTAGGAGTGATCTAAAAAAATGTACACTTTACTGAAATGCTTTTTTTTTTTTTAGCTAATTCAAGTCGCTAAACTTGAAGAACTCATTTATAATGCGTTTAAATATAAATTTAAATATTATAAAATAAAATAAAAAAAAATTAGTTATAAAATTTGATAAAAATCTATTAGTTCAATTGTTGGGTCATTTTGTCACTACTTGAGGCTATGCAAGATTTAAATTTCCTTGATTTGGCCAAATGCTAGTAATGATTTCTCTGATTTGAATTCTTTAATTTGTTTCAGTTTACCATTTATGACTAAAATAAATCAGGGGCCTTGTAATAACACTCATGATGCCAAAATATCATTATCGTCATACATCAATATTTCATTACAAACCATCGGTAATAAAGGATGTGGATGTCATCCATTATGCAATGATCTGACATTCGAAACGACGCTGTTAACACAACATCCCGCATCTTGGCCCGTCAATAGTTTATCTATCTTAGTCTTTAATAATATAATTGAAGAATACACTGAAACTTGGTCGTACTCAATAATCGCACTTTTCTGCGATGTAGGAAATGCTTTTTCTTTAATGCTTGGCCTTTCGATTCTTGCACTTCCAAAATTCTTAAACCATATCTATGTTACTACAAAACTGGTTCATGGTACACTAAAATCAGTTTTTTCTATACCAAATAGTAATAATTAGAGCGTACCAATTATTCATTTTTCAATTATTATTTGACATTCAGTATTATAATTTTTGGTTTTTTCCTATAGTTCTGTTTAAATTATTTCAATTTTAAATTATACAGTCAAATGCCCTCAAGTGGCCGGATATGAGAGCGGCCGGGTACGAGAGCGACTCTCTTTTATCCGGATATTCAGTCATTGGCCGGTAATGGCCAGTTATGAGATTTATTATAAAAATACAGCTGTATATTCAGCATACCTTATCATACACTTGATTTTATCGTATCTATGTATATGTAGCGTTTTCAGTGTCATTTCTTTGAAATTACGGCGAGCGCCATTTTCACAATTGCTGATATGACATCGTTCTATCTTCTCGTTTACTCGTTTATAGATGGCGCAGGTTGTAAAACAAGACTGCATGTCTTGTTTTGCAACCTACGCTATCTATAAACGAGTAAATGAGAAGATAGAATGACGTCATTTCAAAAATTTTTATTCAAAAATATATACCGGTACCGTACTCTGTATATTTTGCTATTAAAACGCTTCTTAAAAAACACGCCACTTTAAGGAATAAAAATCGTTTTTACATTAATTAGTGATTTTATTAATATAAGCTCAAATTTTTAAGTCAACTAACTTGTAAGTCAACTACAAAAGGCGGAATGGCGGAAACTACAAAAGGCGGATAATACAAAAAACGGAATTTTTAAAATTTTTTAAATTTTTAAATTTTTTTTTTTTTTTTTTTTCATGTATGGAATATAATAATTTGAAATATAACCCGACACGAATCTTTTAATTCCATAATTAACTCTCGCAATTAATATTTAACTTGATGAAAAGTTGTAAAAAAAAAGTTAAGTACAACAAGACTTGTGAACCCATTCCAATTTAATATTTTTTTAATTTTTTTTTTTTTGCAATTTAAGTAAATACTAAATAATATTACTGAAATTGGATGTGAGTATGAAAAATATTTTCTAGACTTAAAATAAATCTTTTTTGCTAATATTTTAAATAGTTATATTTATCGCCTAGCTGAGTCGGGTATAATTTTGATCACATGATCACGTTTTCATGGATGGTAAAAACCCAAGAACAAAACAGGAACTCAAAGTCTCGAACTCAACTTACTCCACCACAGATCAAGATACACCATGTACAAGCTGTTTGTGTACACTTGTAAGTCAAAATAAAGAAATGATTTTTACTTTTATTTATACTAAACACTTTCAATTCATTTTCTTATAGACATCGCCATTGAATGCTAACAGCACGAATTGTGACAATATTTTTCTACGAGTGTATACAAACATAGCATAAATGGGACAAACATCAAGCAACTCGAATCCAGAAGCGAAAATGGCAAATGTTCCAACATTACTTAACAATTTACAAGAAGATATTCAACGAACGGCTGCTTCCTTGAGGGAAATTACATCCCTCAACTATAAACAACTTCTCAGTGACGTCGAGCAACTAAATCAGCAATTAGGGTAAAATAACTTAAAAAAACACAAATGCTTTATATCCTGAAATCGAAGAAAATTTTTCTTTTTAACAGCTCAGAAGAATTCATAAACGCCAATGGCAAAAAACTTGTATTTAGTATCAAAAAAGGATCTGACTCAAGTTTTTTCTGGAGGACAACTATTAGGATTTTGTGTGCCAAAGTATGAACTCAAAACATAAATTTTTCACAATTTCTATATCATATAATTATATAATTGCAGGTAGAATTAGAATCGAGTAGAATTGAATCTCACCGAGTTCTCAATCTCAGACAGTTCTTACAAGTTAGAAAAATTATTTTATATCAAGCGGGTGATGACCCAACAAGAGTGTTAACACCATCAGTCATAGATAAGTGAGTGAAGAATGTTTTATAAGATGATAACTCAATCTAATCGTGATTTTAAATACCTTTCAGGGTTGATTCGTTATCTCGGTCTGGAGGAGAAATCGATGAATGTTGTATATGCATGGAAAGAGCACCGGAAGTTATTCTCCCATGTGCGCATATGTATTGTCTGCCTTGTATCGAACAATGGTAGTTAAAAAAATATTAATAAAATTATTTGATATGTAATTTATAATTAATTAATTACTTTTCAGGAATGTATCTAACAAAACGTGTCCAATTTGCCGGGAAACTCTAGAAACAACAGATGAATCATGGGTAATCTCTGAAAAGCCGGATTCTGCAGAAGTAGCTGATGAATTGCGGAAGTGCCTAACGAGTTTAACTGACTCGGAGAAATCACCTGAATGATTAGAAAAGAAATTTATTTTAATTTTAATATAAGTTGTTCTGTAATCAATATATATAATCAAGGTTGAATATTAAATTCTTTTTAGAAAATATTCATTTCCCCGCTCCAGTTTGATCACGAATTGAGAAAAGATAAAAATTTAAATTATTTTGTATATATCAAAGGTTCCTATATGTTATCAGATTTGTTCTTCCGTCTCGAAAATCCGTTTTATGTATGTACAAATCACAGTATATTTACTGGTAATTTTAGTGTTGATATTATATATACAAATTATAAATAAATGCTAAATATGTAAATGTTAATAAAATTTTATCATACCGGTATATCGATTTTCCAATTGTGGTTGCTGTGTATATAATAATAAATAAAATATTTATAGTTCAGTTGCAACGTTTCCTGTTTCAGTAAATAGATGACGTAGAATTATAACACTAAACTTTGAGAGAATTATTAATGGTTACATGAAATGACGTAATTTTAATATTTCTCTTGCATAGATAAAATAAAATTATCAAATTACACATTAGCAAAGTATGAACTGCAATATACAAGTATGTAAAAAGTGAAGTTTAAAACTAGTTTTAAAAAAGATAAAATGCTGAGCACAATTTGAAAGAATTTGACAGAATAATAGATAGAAAAATTTCTCCATAAATTTACCTCTAATTCACATATTTTGAATTATAACTAGAATTCCACGGTCTAACAACCACTGCTTTAATTTTCAAATATTATATTAGTAAGTTAAAATTATTTTAACCATTTAACAACAATTTTAATTACCACAGACTAATTCTGTTATTTTTAGATTTTTTTTAGTTTAAATTAATTAAATACTCGAATACAAACATCACCTAATTTCGACAATATTTGTTAACATCATAAAATAAATAAATGCTATTTAATAAAAACCAATAAAACTAAATACTTAAAATAAATCTAAATTAAAGCACAAATGGCACTGTGAACTCGATTTCTCAATGAGATTTCGTAACGTTTACGTCACATGCACTCAAGCGAAACCAACTAATGCGCTCAGAGCGATGTGAAATAGGTTTTGACGTTAATTAAACCTAAAAAATAAACCTAAAAAATGATCACATAAAGCAACTATCCAGATAAAATAACCTGTGCAAGTTTAAATGCTTAAATGAGTTGTGAAAATGCAAAATGACTCAAATGCCTGCTTTGTCTTCCTCCTTCATTAAGTAGTATTAATAATAAATTAAGACAAAGTAATCTCGAATTGTTACATAAGTAGCTTCACACCCACACACCGTGAGGATTCTTATTGGTCGGAACTGCGGTTTCGAGTTGTCTTGGCGACCCGACGATTTTACGCGTGCTTCCAGGTCTGTTTTGAGTAATACCTAGTAAAAATTAAATTACAAATATATAAATCAGTTTGATGTTAAATTTAAATTTCAAAATTACCTTCTAAATATTTACTGTCATCAGTAGGTGCAATGGTGAGCGACTGAAGATTGGCCGCTTTGATTTCTTCAATCAATGCATCGATTTCCTTTTTCTTGTGAGCTATGCTTGATTCAACTTGAGCTACATCGGCGGCCAAAGTGTCTAATGGAATAACCTATAATAAAGAAATAAATATTAATATTTATAAATAAAATAAAATAAATTAAAAAAATTTACTTTGCTTTCATTTTCTCGCAACTTATCGCTGATTTTTCGGCGTAGATCTTCAATGTCATTAAGGAGATTTCGTTCTCGTTCGACTTGAGCATGGCTGATCAAATGTTGTTCTTCGGCCATTTCGTCCATTAGCTGCCTGTTACATGAAAATACGTTTTTAGAATGTGGTTTTTGTGTTGAAAAAAAATTAATAAGACCTTGTTCTGTTTTTACACTGGACGAGTTCAGCCTCACATTTGGTCAATTTAGCACGTATCATGGCTACATCAGTGTTGAGTTTCCGCTCCTGTTTTCTCGTCAATTCCAATTCCTCGTCGAGTCGTTGTTGATCGAGAGCTGCCTCTTCCTCGCACAATTCCTGCTCCGAAATATCTAACCGTCGAGATTCAGATTCGAGGACATCACTTTTCCGTAAAATGTCTTTGTGTTTCTCTTCCCAAAATCCAATTTCTAAAAAAGAAAAAAAAATTTAATATAAATTCAAATAACTGTAAAAAAAATTTCCAAAAATTCATATTCAATTACCAGCATCAAACTGAGTGAGTTGAGCGTGTTGTTTATTCAAAGTCTCACGCTGCATATTCACAAGCCTCACCAGATCGCGATACCGAGCATCATAAACAACCTGAACTTCAGCTCTCTCCACATCATTCGACGACTGAAAATTTTTTAAATGCCCATTAGAAGTGACAGATTGATGCTGCGGTCTCTTCATTTTCTCATTCACAATAGTTCTTTGAATCGTCGGCGGTGATCTGTAGGGCGGCGGTGACAGAGTCCCCGATAAAACTTTGGCAGGCGACATCGATTTCTTGGCGACACCCGTGGTCCGAGCAGGAGACAGCGAAGATCGACCGACGGGTAGGTAATTCAAACTCCCACTCGCCGGACTCTGCTCCTCTTTATGGCCGCTTGATGAGGTCGACAGGAAATCGACTCTCACCGACTGACTATTTTTCCCGAGTCCTTCGTCTTCGTTGTGTCCGGGTCCACCTAGAGATTTCTTCGGTGGCGCTTCTTTGTTCGTCGGCGAGACAACTGGCGACAGGGGTCCATTGACCTGAGACCGCCGAAGAATGAGGTGCACGTCTGGAGCGTATTTTCCCCATTTGGTCAGTACTTTGAGTGGTCTGTCTTGAGGTGCGAGCGCTCGTTCGTTGCTTCGCCACTTCTCTATGAGCGTGAATCTTCCAGTTTGTCCAGTGGCATGAGCGAGAGCGTACACGACATCTTGGCACGTGGTTGCGTCGTTGACACCGCAGACAATCCTCTGCAGGCCGTCGACCCAAACCTTCAACTCCATTGGCTTGATTTATATGGCTGTGACCGATCTGGTAACGAAATAAAAAGTATAAATAACTTTAGGATTAATGGAATGGTTGACTGGAGTTTTTAGGGTGTTGGCCATGTGTGAATGTAAAAGTATTTACATAATATCAATTGATTTGTTCAAGTTATGTAATAACTTTATTGAAAAATGATAATTAAAAAATTAAAAAAATTAACATGTAATTATATCATATCACTTTTTTTTCATTATTATAATCTGTATCAAATCAACATTCAACTTAAATTTTTTTTTTAATTTTTTTTCCAAGTAAAAGAATCAAACTCGCGAACCAAGGCCATAATTTATTTTTGTTTATCCATTCAGATTAATAGTGCTTACATAACGAGCCACATGCTACAAATACAGATGAAGTAATCCATGACATAATTTCATGAGGTTAAAGGTTTAAGCCGTAAATACAAATAAATAAAAAAAATCACTCCATGAAAATAATCAAATGACATCATTAAATAAACTCTTAATTATACGATGATAGACAAGGCATTTTTTGTTATTATTTCAGTTAGAATTGGGTCAATCAAAG
The DNA here is from genome assembly GCA_034695745.1 of Geophilus truncorum. Taxonomy (NCBI): domain Eukaryota; kingdom Metazoa; phylum Arthropoda; class Chilopoda; order Geophilomorpha; family Geophilidae; genus Geophilus; species Geophilus truncorum. Next base: position 295 of record JAQFZP010002603.1, on the reverse strand, counting down.
AACGTAGAAGAATAATGTTTTAAAACCCTCCATGGAAATGATAGAAAAATATTTTCAGACAGGTTTTTGCAACAACATATAGGAAAGAATTGAAAGGTCAGGCTAGTGGGTCGTAATAAAACTTGCAAAATGCCATTCCTAGACACCGAGGTCAAATTTTCTAAGAAAAATGTGAGAATAGTCACATACGACTGATTGTTACCTTCACAATGTAATGAAAAAGAGTATGGTTGGATATGTAGGTATATTTTTTTATACACACCTTGTTTTCATTGAGTTTCCGTGAGCTGAAGTT
>JAQFZP010002602.1:0-13008 GCA_034695745.1 Geophilus truncorum | reverse complement strand
ACAAATCTCAGCATGGAGGCAAGCAGACGAACTATGCCACCGACCATAAGCGCACTCTGGTGGCTGATGGGTCAGCTACGAAGACTACAGACTCCTAGCAGAATTATTTTCCTTTCCATTCCGGGTAATTTACTGAATTAGATTATATATAAACAAATGCACAAATTAACTATAAATTATAACTAGGACAGAATTTATAAAACCGTTTTCCTCTTAGGTATTTTTTATTTCAGCATTAAACGATGCCTCTACCCGATTTCATAACTTCTTTACAAGATAATCCGTACTTTGGTGCTGGATTTGGTTTGTTTGGAATCGGTGCTGTTGTAGCTGTTGGTCGAAAACTAAGCCAAATAGGTGCAATATCGCAAAATTTACGTTTATCTTCATATTCCTTATTACATTGCATATTTTTAGGCCTTGTTCTCTTTCGACGACACTACATGATCACTCTTGAAGTGCCATGCCGCGATAAAAGTTACCAATGGTTACTGCAGTGGATTACGCTAAAGGGAGCGACTAAAACTCAACATTTAAGCGTTGAGACTCAGTTTCACCAACATGAAACTGGAAAAGTATCAACCAGTTACAGTTTTATCCCTAGTATTGGATCACATTTTTTCAAGTAATTTTTAAACATTACCGGTATTTCTACCTTTAAGTTTCTGCATAATTCACTTTTTTAAAATTAGATTCAAAAATAACTGGATTCGAGTCGACCGTAACCGCGAACAGCAAACCCTTGATCTTCATCTTGGAATTCCTTGGGAAACTGTGACGCTTACATCTTTTGGAAGAAGCAAAGAAACGTATTACGAAATTCTCGAAGAAGGTAAAACGTTTACTACAGTTTTATAAATCGTATCGTATATTTATTTATTTATTTATCTTTTTTCCTATGTAGCTCGAATAATAGCGCTGAAACAAACGGAAGGCAAAACCATTATGTACACTGCAATGGGATCAGAATGGCGTCAATTCGGGCATCCTAGAAAACGCCGACCACTTTCATCAGTCGTATTGGACCGAGGAATTGCCGAGAGAATCGTGGCAGATATCAAGGAATTCGTCGACAACCCAAAATGGTACATGGATAGAGGAATTCCTTACAGACGTGGCTACTTACTATACGGGCCCCCTGGTTGCGGCAAGTCCAGCTTCATGTACGTTGCTCACTTAATTGCATCCTTCGAGTTTTGGAAGAAATTGTAATTGAGGCCTTTTCAGAACAGCTTTGGCTGGAGCACTTCAATACAGCATCTGTGTTCTTAATTTGAGTGAAAGAGGTCTTACTGACGATCGTCTCAATCATCTACTAAGCATCGCTCCACAACAGAGTATCGTTTTGCTCGAAGATGTCGATGCTGCATTCGTTCGGAGAGACGAAAGCAAAGAAAGTGCGTCTAAAACTGACCTGTCGTATGTATTTCAGCCTAATGGATAATTTTAAAATAAAATTTCAGTTAAAGCGGCATTCGAGGGATTGAGCCGAGTGACTTTCAGTGGTCTTCTCAATTGCCTGGACGGTGTGGCTTCGACCGAAGCTCGAATTTTATTTATGACTACAAATTATATAAATCGGTATATCTTATTCGTTTAATTATTAAATTTAATTATTAAAATCATTTCTAACTTGTTTATTTTTCAGTTTGGATCCGGCTCTTATAAGGCCAGGCAGGGTTGATCTGAAAGAGTACGTGAATTACTGCTCGCCTTATCAATTGGAGAAGATGTATGCTAATTTTTATCCTGACCAAAGTAAAGAGGCTTCGTTGAAGTTTGTGGATGACGTGACTAAACACAACCGCAAAGTCAGCCCTGCAATGGTGCAAGGACTGTTTCTTCAATACAAAAACAACCCTGAAGATATAACTGATTTGAGTCAGTTGTGGGATTCGGAGGAAACATCAAATTTCAATCTGATAGAAAATTTGGAAGGAATAAACGCAACTGTAAATCTTGTTGCTAGGAAAACTGTTAAAGCTGAATGAGATGTATAGTGATTAGTGGTTATACAAGTAAAAAAAATAAAATTGTTTGAATTCTTTTTTTATTTTTTCGATTTTTTGCTCGCTGCTTTGGCCAACGCTCTTGCCTTTAGTTTTCTTTGGTGTATGGCCCTTTTCAGACATCTGAACTGGCCCAGAAAACGTCGCACCATAACTGCACGCCACCAACTTTGTATCTGACGTTAAATAACTAATTAATTAATTATAATTACTTTAATAAAGCTTTTTAAAATAATCTTACCAACAAAGCTGATTTTTTTATTTTTTCTTCTAGTTCTATCCTTTCTCTTTCTGCTCTCTTTTCATCTTCATCTTCTTTAAGCACTCGCGCGTATTCCTCACACTAGCATCAAAGTTTAATTTTTAAATGATGAAATTAAAAAGAACGAATTGTTTTCTCACTTGTTCGTTAAGTGCATTGTAGATTGCAAGTTGTTCAGCCTTCTCAACACGCAAATCAATAATTTTTTTATCCATTTCCTTTACATCTTTATTGTACTTCTCAGTCCAATTCTGAAGATCATTTTCGAGGCACTAAGATAATAAAAATAAATTTTACTAACACAATTTCCTGAAAGATTCTAAATACAAACCTGGTATTCGTGATTGCAAAATGACTCCACTTCTGAATGAATTCGTCTTTCATCTTCCATTCTTAATTTCATTTTCTAAAATTATACCAACGTAATTATCATGTAAATCAACAAAAAAAAAGTGAATTCAACAAAACCAAACCTCAATTTTCTCCTTCATATCTTCTAATTCATACTCTAGTTTTTTCTTGGCCTGTTCCACTCGTGCTACTTCTTGTTTGTTACAGTACTTTTCTGATACCGAATTACTAATTTTCGTTTTATGTGTTGTTTTCTTAAGATATCTCAATGTTTCATCAGCCTGACTTATATTCTCAACTCGATCTTTCTTTATTTTCTTTAATTCTTGTGCCAAGAATGATAGTTTTTCTTGTCGCATATCTTTCCTAAATAATAAAATAAATTTCAGTATAAATCAATGCGTCGAAATCCACAACATTTTACTCACTTCAGTTCCAATTGCACCTCTTCAAGTTTTAACAACTTTTCTTTTTCGATAATGCCGATTACAGAATCGCAAGTTCTATATGCTTGCAATTCATTCAACATTGATTTCAGTACATTTTCCAAATAAGACCTATAGAAAATCATTTATTTTTATTAAACTTTTTACTTCAAAAAGGAAATTGCAAATACCTTACCTTCCAGAGTGAAAAACTTTCCATTTTAAGTAAATGTCATCCACAACAGTAACTCTGTTATGTAGGTTGTCTGGAAACAACTTGTGACATTCGTTTACGACCGTAGGAATGCCTTCGCCGTCATCAACACCCTGAAATGAGTCTTCGTGGCGCATTGATGGAGCCATTAAATTCAAAATTTCCAATTTTTCTAAGCAGTCTTCTAATATAACAGAAAGGATAATTACATCCTTTTCATCCATCTTACTTAGTTCTAAAATAAAAATAAAAATAATAATAATAATAATAATAATAAACTTGTAAAATATGAAAGCCACATTTATTACTCCATTAATAAATTTAGTACAAAATTGAATTATGGTAAAAGTTTGCATTTATTTCTTCTTCCTGGGATTGAATGCTAATTCGGCCATTCGATCTTTGACAAACTTGCTAAGTTTCTTGTAAGGACCAAGAAATTCTCGCACAAGAATACCTCTCCACCAAGACTGTATCTGCTCGAAATGATTTTTAAATACGACAGTAATTTACTTTGTAGCTATTAATTTACTTTAGTAGCTGCTCCAGATAATTTAGTTTCAATTTCTTTCTGTTTTTTCTTTTTATCTTTATCTTTCTGAGTTAATTCTAGTTCTGAATTGTACCTCTCGACCTATTACTTAAATATTTATATTGTACAATCATAAAAAAAATTAACAAAAAAATAATTCACACCAAAACTGAGATTTGACCCACTCGTTCTACAAGGTATTGTCTAGTTGCTGCTAGACCTTCAATTTCTTTGTCTTTAACCTCTGTATCCCGTTCATGTTTTTCCATCCAAAACTCCATTTTTTTCTGCAATGACTGCAATCCAATTTTGTTTTTAAAAAAAATTAATGAGCAGCTAATAACACGTATTTAAATCACTTTAAAATTTGAAAGAACAAATCTATCAAACGCTTTATTGATGCGTAATTCTTCTTGTAAGTTTTCTCTGACTTTCTACAAATTTAAATTTAAAAGCATTTAAAGCTGGAAAATAAATAAACATCGACACTTACATCCATTTCCAATGCGATTGCTTTTTCTGCAGTTCTCATTTTTTTCTTAGTTTGAAACATAGTAGTATTACATTGATTTATTACATACAGTTCTTCTAAATTGGTTCTAACTTTTGATTCGCGTAGTTGATCCTAAAATAAATGGGCGTAACAAATAAAATTGCTTTGCTACTTTTAAGATAAAAAGCATTGGCAAAATCTACAAACGTTTAAACGGGATAGTGTTTCATTGCACCGCCAAATTAAATTATCTTTATCGTCTTTACTTAGAGCTAACAACTTTGCCAACTTTGCAATTCGTTGGTTTAGTAGTAGTTCTCTAAACAAAGTAATGTATGTACGAGACTGTAAACTTGCAAACGTAATACACACAAAAAAATCTTACCCTTCAATCACAATTTCATACTCGCACTTTTTTCTATTTTCAACCGCGACGATGTCTACCAATATGTTGTAGGTGTTGTTACGTTTGATTTCAATCAGTGTTTTTTGTAAAGTGTCTTCTAGAAAACTCCTGTAAAACAGCAAAAAAAGAATAAATTATTTGATGTAATTGTTAAGACATTTAAAGTAATAAATAAAACCTGTCTTTCTGCAACTTAAAAATATCGTCGTTTAATGTGGCTTTAGTGTGAATTTCATTTTTTAAATTTTTTGGGAAAAGTTCGTGACGGGATTCTTTGGTTCTCAGGTTTGAAGCTGACACAGCTGCCGCTTCGATAGATATTGTGGGAATGTTTGCTCGGGATCCCGTACCGGTACTCGGCATGGGTACTGATAACAAACGACCAATTATGTGCAGCCTGTCGATACATTCCTGTAGAATTGCCACGCCACAAACCGATTCGGTGCCTTTCAACATTTTTAATTTGAAACAATGATCAAAATACAGTACCTTCCAATAATTGGAACCAGTTGAATATCGTGATTAGTCCAAACAAACTATGTCTATGTCAGGCGCGTGCCCTGTTGCCACGGAAACAGAAACAGCGCTAAAATGTCGCTTTTATCTATGAAACCAAACATTCAAATTAAAAACCATTATTAAATATTTAAAATAACGGAATTTATTTTAAAAATATAAATGAGTACATATTCTAAAAACAAAAAAAAAATTAAGAAAATTATTCCAAGTTCTGATTGGCTAATGAAAATCGAGTAGTTTTTCCGGTCTCGTGACCATTTCTTCTGAATCAGCATTAGGGCAAAAATAATACTTCCGCTGGCTGTGGAATCTCCACATTAGCTATTTTTTCGAGAAAGTTGTTGCATTTGTTAGTGGTAATATTTGAATCTATTGGTCAAAACGTTTAGGTAAACAAAATCGAGGATTATTTCTGCTATTGTTTAGTTATATTTTGATCGTCACATTTTAAACGATGGCAGAGATTCGTTCGGCTTAAGCCTTATATGTTCTATTTCTCGTGGTTTACAGGGAACAATAATGGCAGACAGCGATAAGAAAAAACAACCTCCAAAGAAACCGGCCACATCATCAAGTAAGAAGGAACAACCACCTAAGAAGGGGGCTAAAGATGTGAAGAAAACCATGGAATTACGGTCCGACAAAGGGAAGAAACCTGCACCTAAGGCCAAGCCGGCAATACCTTCCGCAGGCAAATCTGTCGCAGGTAAAGCTGTCACCAGCAACAAAATTAAAAAGGCCCCGAAGTCCGGTAAGAGCGTCAAAAAGGGGGATAAAAGCAAAGACGGTAAATCTGCTGAGAAACGAGCTATTGACCCAGCGGTCAAAGCTAAACGCGAGCAAAAGAAAAAAGAAAAGGCCGAGCGAAAGGAGAAACGCGAAAAAGAGAAGCTCAACAAACCACGAAAACCACATAAGGCCAAGAAACCCGGGCGGTAAGCATAACAGATTCACATTTTCGGGCCTACAATTTAGGCCTGTCTTTAGTAACGACTCTAAATCCTTTTATTCTACATGACAGTTTGTACGTAAAGGGCATTTTTGTGGGCTACAAACGTGGATTGCGCAACCAGTACGAAAACACTGCACTGTTGAAAATCGATGGTGTCATCTCAAAACGAGAGACTGGATTTTACATGGGCAAGAAATGTGCATACGTTTACAAAGGCAAAAAGTAAGTTTGTTTTTATTTACTCCTAAGAATGTTTTCTGATTAAAATACATTTTAGTAAGACCAGCGTCCCTCACCATGACAAACCCAACAAGCTGCGTGTTATTTGGGGAAAGGTAATGCGACCCCACGGAAACAGCGGTGTTGTACGTGCAAAATTCAAGAGTAATTTACCAGCAAAAGCCATGGGTCGCCGAATTCGCGTGGTATGAAATTTACCCAGATGTTATGTTGACACTTTGCTAAATACATTTGTTGTATTTCAGATGATGTACCCGTCTCGGATCTAAATTTTCAACGAAATGCAATTCAGATCTAAATTCTTGATGTAAAAACGATAGTCTGGTGACCAGTAAAAATTAAACAGTGCATTTTGCATTTTGGTTTTATTTTTTTCAACTCCAAAATATAAACTTTGTTTTTATAGTGCATGTACGATCATAACACTTCCAAAATAGATTTACAAAGTATCACACACCACACTCTCAGAAATTGTAGTCGAAATCAAAATTGATGTTCAATTCACATAAAAATTTTCAAGCAATAGCTTTCATGATTTTATGATGCAAGTAATTATGCTTTTGCGATGTGGCCATAAAGTTCAAATCACATTTGTAACGAAAAAAATCATTTACTAATGACACTATATACATTTGCTCGACAACAGCTCAAGGACCGGGGTTTTTGTTGGCGTACATTTGGTCGATTTCGTCTTGATAATGATCTTGTATATTTTTGCGCTTCAGTTTGTAGGCGGCCGTCACCAGTCCAGAATCGGGAAGCCAAGTCTCGGGAACAAGTTTCACTTTAGTTGGAATCTCAAATTTCTCCAATCCACCTTTATTAAAAAAAAAAAAAAAAATTAATTAATTAATGCCAACCATATTATTAAAAATGCAGCTTATCGAACCTTTTTTGCCTTGCACTTGCAACATATTTAGGACAGCTTTCTCGACATCTACGTCCTTACACAATTCCTCGATGTTCTTATCGTCCTTTCCAAGTTGCTTTCCCAATTGCCCCAGCACTTTATGATTAGGCGTTATTAAGGCTACTGTGTAATTTTGTGAACTGTCTCCGTACACGCAGATATTTTCGATTAAATTGACGATCTTCAATTCCGCTTCCACTTTGCCTAACGATACATATTCACCAAACTGGAGTTTTACCAAATCCTTTTTGCGATCTATAATATATACGTGTAGTTAACCCCAAGAAGATCGATTGAACGTGTAAACAATCTAAACATCATACCGATTATTTTCAAAGTGCCATCAGGGAACATCTCGCCTACGTCTCCAGATCTGAACCATCTCTTGCCGTCACGATCGAAGAATTCTTCGTTTGTTTTTTCAGGGGAATTGTAATACCCCAATGTCACGTTTTCGCCACCGATTATGACCTCTCCTCTGGGATTGGGTTTGTCTGTTGCTCGATAATTGCCTAAATTAAATTAAATTAAACATTAGCATCTAAAATCAATTTAAAATGTAAAAATTCCTGGTTACCTTCTTCCCAATCTTCGAGTATAATATCATTACACATCATAGGTGGTCCAACACGTCCTAAGCTTCCGTCGTCCACTGTAAATAAATGTAAATTATTTGCTTGTTGTGTTTTTGAATTCGCATCGCTTTAAAGTGAGCGTAAACTTACAATCCATAACACAAGCACAAGCAGTAGTTTCTGTAAGTCCATATCCTTGAAGAAGGGGACAACAGAAACAAATGCGAATAAATTCATGCGTGTCTGGGGCAACCGGAGCACCACCAGTCACCATAATGCGCAGACGGCCACCTAAAAGGTTTCTTATTTTTCTGAATAAAACGCTGAAAAAGAAAGTTTAGTATCCCATCAATCAATGAGTACATTGTTAGTAAAGTGAAAGCAATTTTTAATGTTCATGCAAGTAGTGACAAGAGCTTACAGATCAATTACTGGTGTAGAATAACCACGTTGCAAAGCACTGCGTTTGTAGTCGTATGCAAATTTGAAAAATTGTTTACTGAAGGATCCACCCGAATTTACCACCTCCGTAATAGTTTTGTACATACGATCGAGAATGAGCTGTCAAAGTCAGAAGAGGACGCATGCATCAATCAATTTCCCAACAGAGATAACAAAACACTCCCACTACAATTACCACCAAGAATTGTTAATTTGGTTTTTTTAGGAATTGGAGAAAAGAAGAAGGGGGTGGGGGTGGGGGGTTGAGTTATAACTTTAAATCTTACCGGGACGGAACACATAAACGTCGGTCTTAAAATTGTTGCATCACCTTGCGTTCCTTTCTTAATTTTGCTCGACTAAAAAATAATAAACATTTGTTAAAAAGTATAGTTTTAAATTAATTTTATCAACATTTACGTTATCCGAAATAGTCAGAGGCGAGGAATAACCAATAGGCACTCCATTCAAAAGGCAAAGAAACTCTGAAAAATTAAACTGACTTGTTAAGAAACATAACTTTCAATTAAAGTTGATTTTAAAATACCAGCAGATAGCTCCAAAACGTGAGCCAAAGGAAGATAAGCCATGTATAAATCCCCTTCTCTGTATACAAAAAGTCAATTAGACATTAACAGTGTCATAATTCAAATCATCACAAACATACCTCACGTTAACGTATCTTGTGAACGATGCCAACGTCACGAGCAAATTATTATGAGTGATTACGACTCCTTTCGGAAGACCCGTGGAGCCACTGGTATACATAATAATTGCAACGTCCTTTTTGGAAGCTCTAATTCGACCGTTAACTGCGAAAAAAAAAATTTTGATCAGTATATTTTCATATTTTTGCGCACCAACTTTTTACGTTTGTCCACTTTTTCTCTGCCAAGTTTTTCAAGGGAAGTAAAAGTATAGATCTGTGCTTGACTGGGAAAATCTGAAATGGACGGATTTTTGAACCCTTCCATGTAAATGATATGTTCGACGAGTGGAGTTCGTGCAAGCAGAGTCTAAAGAAATCAATCATTGCGTTAACTGCAAACAAAATTTACTTTAATTTATTTACTTTAAATTTTGGTAAAAGTTCGTGCGAGGTAATGACGACTGTCGCTTTCGTTTCGTTGATGCCGTGAACTAGAGCCTCTTCTCCTAACGTAGCATACAGCGTAACAACTAAAAAGAGAAAAGATGCCTAGCTCGTAAGGTTCGTAAAGTTTTTTCTTAATTAATTTTACTTGGTATATTATATCTAAAACAAGATAAAGCTGCTACGACCCAATCGGCCCTCGTTTCAGCAAATAATACAACGTTGTTTTCGTTGGTGGCGTGTGGAATCAAACTTCTTAGACCGCGTGAGAAATTTTTGATGCGCTCGACCACTTCCCTGAACGTCTCCCAATTGTAACTTCCAAGAATGAACTGTGTTATCAGGAAAAACAAACTTCGTTACGGTACTCACTATCGTTACAATCGATTAATCAAACATACTTTTTTAAACACTTTTCCGTTTGGCTGCACTTCATCATCTTCACCCAACACTTCCCGAGTTCCCAGACAAACGCCGTCCTCGTACTGTACTGCTAACATTTTAAACAGTTCGTACAGAGTATTCACTTCTTCCGAAATAACTAATTTCAGAGGACTGAAACTTAATTCATGTCTGTACGGACCCTCTGGTTTCCCAGTCAAAGATCGACACTATAATACACGAAACGTTAAATTAAACTTCAAATTAATTTTTTTTTTTTTTTAAATAAAAAATAAAAAATAAAAAATAAAAACTTACGCGTCTCTTGGATTCAGCCTTCTTAACCAACCATGGTTTTTGCCCCAAGTAATAGAAAGGCCACGTTATAAAATCGTAAATGCATACAATAAATTTGATGAGTATTATGGCCAGAGTAACCCACGTTTCTTTGTTGGTTACGGTTTCTTTAAGTCGAATTCCCATATTCGAATCTGAAAAATACACGTGAAATAATTTTGAATTTGAATACAAGTATGAAATAGCTGAAAAGGAAAGCGTACTTATGGTTTGTACGCAATGGTTAAATTTTTGAAGGATAATCTCCATGTGTGACCTGAATTGTATGAAAACTTCCACCTGAATAACTTTAAACCAAAGCTAAATTGAAATTGATAAAATATTTTTTTGACGTAAGAGAAAAATGATCACGACCAGGGTTCTAAGGTCAAATGTATCCTGTCAACCGAGTACGTTTACGTAAAAACAATTTCACAATTTTAAGAGAAAAAAGTTCCTATAACATGCAACTAAGTCACACACATTGATTTTTTTCAGTGGAATAAAAAATATCTTTTAAATCACATAGAAAAATCAAATCTTAATTAAATACTATTATCTCCTGTCCGGTTTTTAGACTAGTAACCCTTTATTTTATTATATAAATTGTTTAAATTGTAGATAGGCGTATATAAAAAATATTTTAATCTTAAATAACCTAACCTTGTACAAAAAAGATAACTTTCATTAATCAAATTTAGAAAAGTCTCGCCACTATTGATATTGCGCAAGTTTAGTACTCGCATCGCATAACTATATCGTATGTCCCGTCCCGAATCACGTTACGTTTTAATGTCAATCATTTTTCTTACTCAGTAAAAGAGGTTCAAGAATCATCTGATGTGCCGAAAATAGTGCGAGTGGCTATATTTACACCCATTACAACCATAAAAGTTTAAAAACTATTGAACCCGTGTCTTCAATTTACTACAAGTTGTATGAAATCTATCGCAAATATGATGTGTATTAAATTTACGGTGCCATTATTGAATTTAATTTTAATTCAATGATAATCTTTTACGACTCAAGTGAACATTTTTTTATTCCGACACATATCTAATAACATTTTTTTTACACTTAAAAGTGTAGCGTAGTTTGTAAAAAACTACAATTTATTTGTTCTGTATAAATTATATAATAATTATACACAACTTGCAGGAAAGTTTTTTTTTTTTTTTTTTTTTTTTTTTAAACGAAGTACACGGAAGGAAGCTGTTTATATCCAGCTTTTGAAGTGTACACCAATTGAATTCATCATTTTATCGTCTCATCAATGAGCAATGTAGATTCGTACTTTGATACGAATTCTTTGAAACGTAAACGAGTAAAAATTTGGAAAATTTATAAAGTTCAAAAGTGAATTCTCGATAAACTGGTGTCATTACTTCAATAAAAATTGCAACAAGAATAATCACTGTCAACACAATTGCAACAAAAAATTTGAAAAAAAATTTTGCCTGAGGCTTGGGCAATTGAGGAAGAAGAAAAATAAATATTACAGAACATGAAAGTGGGTCAAGTACACCAATGAAAGTTGTAGCCACGGTTATAATTATAAATGATTGAATTTTTTCTTTGGCACTATTAAACCGCGAAAGAGAGAGCGTTTAAGGATGAAAAAACAAGCAGCGATAAGTACACGTGTTTGAAGGGTTAAGACAGACATTAGTTTTTAATGCGATAGAAATGTGAATTTTTGCTAGTGAATTAACCTGTCTATTTTTGTCTTTAAAAAGAGGGCTGCAATTTATAGACCAAAAATAACTCGTTACTTCGATACCGCCAACGACAAATTTTTATAAACGCAGTAATAAATAAATAAAATTAAAAAAAAAAGAAAAAAAAAAAAAAAAGATAGTGCACATGCGCCAGTTGCAATTGTGAAACATGCACATCACGCTATGCCATAATTAATAAAATGTTGCGATTTTGGTTGATCAAATTAAAGAATTTAAGATGTTTGGCAGAGTATGTTGAGATATTTGACTTTGAAAAATTTACCTCTTTTATGTCCTTATGGATGCGGAGAAGAGATGTTGCAAATCGAATGTTCCTATTTCACTTTTAATTTTTCTGTCTCAGTGGAGGAGTTCCCACTGAGCGACAATTTACGATAAAAATATTTAATGTTACGTAAAAGAGCAAGGCTCACACAACGCTTATCGTGATAAGATTTCTATGTACACTATTAAAATTAACATTTAAAATTGTACGCGGTTAAGATACCACCACCGTCTGCAAATTCCTCGAGTTGTTCCACGAGCCTGTCTCTAAAACCTGAAATTGCAACCCAAAAAAAAAAAAAGAAAAGAAAAACGAAATGTTCTCCTCTGATTGAAGAAGCATAAATTGAGGAAAATAATTACGCTAGCTAGTAAACTTGAAATTATTTTTCCATTTCAAAAATTAGAAATATTCTATAGCCACCTCTTAATCGGCGAACTGATCTGTCTTGTATTCTAGCATCTGCATCTGAAAACGGAGATGAGTTCTAAGTGCCATGGAAATAACAGCTAAGCTAATCGGTTAGTCTTTTCATGTTAGTTGCAATCAAAGGTTGAAGCTGATGGCGCTGGAGCTAATGTTTAACCATTGTAAAAATAGATCATAATGTATTTAATATTATTATTTGCATTCAAAACAATGCTTTTATTGCTCTTTGTTGAAATCATCATTAATTATTGCGTGTTTCAGTCAAACACAATAGCCTAACAAATATAGCTTAAATTCTTCAAAATGACTTTTCTAATTTTTTAATGTTCTATAAAGTAAAAATAATAACATTACAAATACCAGTTTCTTTCGCAATTTCTAAATGACAAACAAGACTAAGCGATAAACTCTTATTTCTAGTAACAATCTATGGCAT
>JAQFZP010002601.1:0-13008 GCA_034695745.1 Geophilus truncorum | reverse complement strand
GTGCAAAATTATCTTCCGGGAGATTTAACCCATGATGAATTTCACTGACCTCATCTCTACTTTTCCATGTACCAATGCTGAATTTTTTAACTTCTGGAAAAATCAAATTTTTTAACAGGTCTTTTTAGGCTGTTTTTTTTAATGTAACACTATAGCCCTTGTGAAAAATTTCAGTACCGTAGTGTTATATCAGACTTTTATAGAATTTTAGGTTTTTGTAGTTTTCATTTTTCAATAGGTTTTTATGTGCTATAGGATATGGACGTCCAACCCATACAGTTTTGAACAGGTTTTACAAATTCCTTTACAAAATCATAACTTCATTAAACTGTACACTGTAAATCCAAACGTTTAAAAGTGGCTTCAAGTCAGATGTGAGACTAAATATTAGATTTATGAAGTCAATGCTATCAAAAATATAGTATTTTTTAGATAGCTAAATGTAGAATTAGATTCCTAACGACCTAACACAGTGCATTATTTTTAGGCTGCTCAAATGTCTAGAAAATGCTTTAACTTTAGACACTATAAAATCTTAATTTTAGCTGTTTACATTTACGATGTAATTTAGAGATTCTTACAGAGTGCTATTGAACGCAATAGGCTGATGCTCTCAGATTACTGCCGACAATTTTCTATAGAAATCTATTGGAAGAAGGTTTCAAATTGAAAGGAATGCCGATAGATGAAATCTTTTAGTGTGCTACAGCTCTAATAGAACTTTTTTTTAATGAAAACCCTAGAATACCGTACAAGAAGAGTTAACGTGTCTATTTATATTCTATTCATAACTAAGATTCGAAATTAAACGTTAGGACATTAATGGAATGGAGTGTGGGCGGAATGATGTCATCCATTTGGCACAGCCCCCATCTCGTTTTTAATGGTAGCGGTGACAGAGAGCATGAAGGGGAGGAGGGTCATCGATCTTGAGGATGTTGCGAGCTGACGTCAGGTGGCGCTTCATTAAACTACTTCATTAATTCACGTGCGTTGATGGGCGCGTGCTCAATATTCGCTGCGTGATTGAAGAAGGAGCTGGCGAATGGAATGAGGCGACCGTTTTCCCCTTCGCTCCCTTCAATCTCTTGTACAGAACCAATGGCGTGCAAATAATTAAGTGACTATTGTTCTCGGTTTCGACAAACGTGGATGTGCAGCGAATTCTCGTGAATAATCATTCAAATCTTTAATTAAGTGGATCGTTTTAACAAAGCTGGAAAATGGGGAAATCAAGTCATAAGTCAGAAATATCTTTTTGTCACTTAAAATATATTGTTTATCATAAATACCAAACTACACGCTTTGCGGTATGTTAAACAACAACCATAAAATTTTTACGACATTTTTTTTGTTGCTTTATTTCACATTTTTATTATTTTCCATATTTTTTTGCCGAGCGTTCCAATTCCAGAGAGCGGAATTCCATTGTGGTGTAAAGTTGTCTTCATGGAGATTGCCGCGTCATTGTGAGGCAAGGCAGTGAAGCCTGAATAAAATATAGTTGGTGGCAGTACTGACCACCTGAAAATTGGTCTCTGGTGACATTTTATGAGGCATCGCGCATGATTTACGTCTTTGCGATACAAAAGAAAAAGAGAATCATTGTGCATTTTCTATGGACTCGTAACGGAAATATCGAGTCGATACAATACGACCAGCAATGGAGCATGATGATGCCATCGAGGCATGCTGATTGGCCACACGTCAATCGGGTGATATCTTAGTCAATGTAATAAACACATCAAAGTGCGGATATTGTTGCGCGAAGGCCATCGGCAGTAAATGTTTGGCGAAAACGATTTTGCACCTCCGCCCACTTAGATGCGAAAAGTGTTGAAAATGAGTGATTGAATGTTTGTGATACGGGGAAGGACGAGACGAGACGAGACGAGACGAGTGAAAAACACGCAACGTGGGTGGATTTTAAGTTCAAATTGCGAAAAGTCATTTCGGGAAAATGTTTGATGATAAAATGGATTTTTTTTTCCCTCTCTCTAAATATGGTGGGTGGGTTGGTTTCTTGATCGTTTCTGTGAATTTTCGATTTTACGAGGCAAATTTGAGCGCATAATTGCAGAAAAAAAACAAATTATGGTTAGCACAAGGTAAATGACCAAAACAGATGGTTTCCAGTCTAAATAGTTTTAAGTTCTAACACAACCGGAAGTAGTGTTTTAGTCAGCTCCAAATTGGTAGATTCGACGTATTTTTTTGTTTCGGAAAAAAAAAAGAAAAATCATTTGTGACCTAATGCAATTTGCGAGCCCAGTTTACTGGTTCCACCTCTCGATGCGAGACCACCCCCGCGTTTCAATCGTCATCTGTGATTACCTGCACATACCTGCGAGATAATTTGCACCTGGTGACCGGTCAGGACACCCACCTTGACACGAAGGGCTTGTCTTTACCTCTAATCAGACGTGAGCACCACCTGTGGGCCACACATGAACCAAATTATACATTATCGTAATAACTTAACCAAGAATCTGTTAAATTATTAGGCTTAATTTAATAACGGCATGCAAAAGCCATTAATCTTCTTCTTTTTACAACTTTTTATCGTAATTTACACGTGAAATGAAAAAGAAAATCGCATTTGCATCATTCGTTGGCCCGAGTCAATAATTATCATGATTTAAAAGAGCGTTTTTATTTGTCCATCGATTCGAGCGTCGTAAAACGTGTCTGCACACAGCAGCTCCATTATATCAGTTTGCAGTAATGATCCTCCATGAGTCCATGCTCGTTTTTCTAAAGCTAAACGTGTTGTTCGATAAGTCCTCGTTTCGTGATCACGGCATACCATTCTCATTAGTTCAGAGTTTTTTTTCGCCTCACCCATTCCGCTGACTGTGTGCTATTCCCATTAGGCATGCGCACTTGACTCGTTTCCTAAACAAACAGACCATTGGAGAGAAAGTCAACGTTTTGTGCTTAATGGCTCTTTCCCAATCACGACATTTGGTCATTAACTAGTTGGTTGGGCAGCAAATTTGTAACACTGCAAGGTCACTTGGGGTTAAAGTTAGGTTCATTCGGAGCAATTGGCAAGTGGGAGTTTCAGTTTGGGAAAATAAAAGAAATTCGAGGTCATGGATTGTTTCTGTGAATAATAATCACATTAATGCCATTGAACGTGTTGAAATACGATTTTAATTTTTTTTTTATTGTATCAACGTTTGTTTTTGTTGTTTGTAATGAAGTGTTGTCTGCACATGATGGAAGATGTTGGGCTAATGAGAGGGGACGGGTTAACACTCAAAGGAAATGTTGCTTGGATTAATTGACTTTTCCTCGTTGTTGGTAATTGTGGTTATTTCTATGGATTGTTTTCTTTTCTTTTGGGTTTAAAATATGATTAATGAGTGACAAAAAAACTAAAAGTGATGTGAAATAAGGTGTTGTCAGTTTACAATATAATATATCAGAATTATATATTTTTTTTTAAAAGTGTATACATTTTATTTACTATGAATTAATTTGTTTGTTTTATACGCTTTATAATGTCAGTCGTTTAGATGTTCAAAGCAACATTTATTACATTCAGAGCCGTAAAACTGCGACCAGATGTATAGCGCTTAATGCTCAGATTCTCAAGTTGTTTATATTCGAATTAATGTTGCCTGAAATGGGAATAGTTTCGAGTTTTATCTATATGTATTATTTATTTCCTAAGTAATCAAGCCATGCCCTCTTTAGATTTAATGTTCTTTGAAGTCTATTTAAATAATTCGGCCGAGATTTTTGCGTTGATTGAAAGAGTTAGGAGGCAGCGACATCTGTTTTTGTGTTTTGCAACGAATATTTTTCTCCTTGGTTTACAGAATGCCAGAACATTTAACGCCATCTACAAACTGGAAGTAGAGTTAAGAGGTCATTGCTCTCTAGATCGACCCAAATAAAATTCCAAA
This sequence comes from Geophilus truncorum, assembly GCA_034695745.1. Lineage (NCBI taxonomy): Eukaryota > Metazoa > Arthropoda > Chilopoda > Geophilomorpha > Geophilidae > Geophilus > Geophilus truncorum. The sequence continues at coordinate 9,094 of JAQFZP010002601.1, read as the reverse complement.
AGTAGCATTGCTGCCATCTAGTAGAGAAATGAGGATGTTTTAAATACTGGAAATTAAAATGAAAATGATTAAATTGAAACTGCTGAAAGTAATTATGGTTTACACAAATTAATTATATTAATAATAGATATAATTAATTGGTGTAAACCATAATTAGTTTCAGCAAAAATGCCCAAAACTGAAAGCTTAACGTTTTATCATATCATTTTTAATTTGTCTTAATTACATAACTTGTAATCATTCTAATCTTTTGATCTTAAGAGGTCAGTTTATCAAAGCATACATCACACAAAACAAGAAAGCCGGAAAAAATTACTTTTAATTGTAAAATTATGTGTAGTTATTCCCATTTGCAACTAAAAGCGGCACAAATTCAGATAATAATGGCGAGTCCCATGTTTTTCGAATTATTAATTTCATTAAAAACCTGAATTTGAACTTTCTTTGATCGGTGCTCACGAAAGTGCATTGTTTGCTTCCAAGTTTCCCCAGAGTGATTCTTCACAATAATTCATCAGTCCTTAAGTTGGGATTAAATCACAGTGTTGAATGACAGTTTTCCCACGGGTTTAGCACAGCAATTTAATCCCAACAGGGTGAAACGAATGTTTTTTTAATTTTTTCACGAGGGGGAAAAAAAAGACATGTTTTAAAATAGCTGGTTTTTACTATTGTTAGAAAAATGTATTTCGAACAATATTCTAACAACTTTGTTTACTGTAAGACAAATTGACAGCTTGATCGTGACGGTCACGATGCTGAAAATAACAATTACGTAAAATCTTTCGTCAACTCGAACGGGGTTGAATATTTGTATTTCATTATAAATTCCACCATCACCATCTAAAACAATGGATGGCAGTCGGTGATGTCCCCTCTTGCATTTATTGTATGCAAATCAAACTAGTTTGCTTCAACTTCAATGTCATCTCTATAAAAGGAGTGAGCAATTACCAAGATGTCGTGTTTCAACTCACCTCACTTCCAAAACAAGTTTTAATTGAATTTTAAGCCACTAGATGGCGTTGAGTTACTTGCCTGGATTTTGGTAATGAAAACACCACTTAAGATGTGTGTTGTTATTTATGTAAAACTTTAATGAAATGAACAAAGCGATTTATTTTACAGCTCTTTCGAAGGAGATGAAGTGAAATATGAAATTATACATGAAAATAAATGAAAACGATTTTCTTTTTCCTGCGACATTTCATTTCTAAATAATTACTAAAATTATGTACATCTCTTAATGAAAACTTAAAATTTACTTCTTCGCCTTTTTGGGAGACTTTAACTTCTTCGCTTTCGACGCTGGCTTTTTGGGCGCTGCTTTCTTGGGAGTTTTCGGCTTCTTCGCTTTCACGCTCTTCTTCTTCTCGACCACTTTTTTCGGAGACTTCGCCTTCTTTTCCTTAATGACCTTAACAGCCACCACTTCTTTCTTCTTTTTCTTCTTTGGCGTTTTCTTAACTTTCTTCTCCTTCTCGACTTTCACTTTCTCAACCGGAGGAGCTTTCGCTTTGACAGCGGGTTTCTTTGCGGGTTTTTTAGCGACCGGTCCTGATTTTTCGGACACACGGAAAGAACCGGTTGCTCCTTGACCTTTGGCGTGTTTTAAGACTCCGCTCGAAACCCCTCTTTTCAAAGCCATCTTTAAATGAGTGTTGACAACTTTGGCATCTTTGCCCACGGTGTAATGGCCCACGATATATTTCAAAATGGCTTGACGAGACGATCCATTTCGGTCTGAGAAAATAAAAATGAGAAAAATTTGATTAAAACTCAGAAAGAAATATTAACCGAGAAAATATCTCCTTGAAAAATCAATAAGAAAAGCATCACCTTGCATTATTGATCACTTCATTTTTATTCTACACATTTCGAATTTCTAAACTTCTATTATTAAACTTAATTAAAATATATTGGAAAAATCAATAAACCCTTGCAGCTACAGAAACAATTAAAAATCACACACTTCTCAAATTCCCACGTGAAAATTCAAACATAGCATAAGAAAATTACCACAAAATCTTTATCTATGACCAGAAAAACTTATCTTTAATTAAACTTTTACCTTTAAGTGCATTGATAGCAGCCACAGACATCTCCATGTACTTTGGATGATTCGCAGGGGTCTTGGGTTTTTTGGCTTTAACCGCCTTTGCCTTTCGTCCCGCGGCGGGAACAGTTGCGGTCTCGGACATGATCCTGATGCTAAACTGGACGCTGGATGCTGGATAATTCTCAGTACCCCCACGTGCGCAACAACTAGACGGGCCGTCAAAACGCGAAGTGCGAGTGGCGGCGCTTGCTCTGCTATTTATGGAGTAGGCGCCGACCTTACTGAAAACTACCAACAATTCCATCTCCACCGCACGTCCGAAAGCGACTCTGGCACCGCTCCTGTGTGTTTCTTAGTTGGAAAAACCGTCTCTTTAACGCGTTCGTGTTCGACTTCGCTGCGAAATTTTTACGCAGACCTGTAGTAGAGAGACTCGGCTTTCATGTTTAACAGTCATTTGAAAAGTATCTGACAAAGTTTTGTCGTGGTTAAGCGGAAACAAGCGAACGTTGCGCTCGTGGAAACGCGATTTGCCCACATGTTTGGCGTTAATTGCTTAAATTCGGTGAGTGCTCGGTATCTAAGGCTCGGGGAAGAAACTCGAATCTATTAGCTAGAAATCTAGCAGAATGGATGATTTTTAAAGTGATTTTACAGACCAGGAACACGGGGCTAACTGCGAGTAACAAACACAAACCGCTCGACCCCGCCATGTTGATCTTTTGCCTATGCTTTTCTACGGTGGTCGAAATATTTATTTTTCTCAAATACCACAACTTGATACGTCAAAATATGAACCTGGGGGTATTGTGGGATGATGTTTCAACCCCAGGAAAAAGTTTGCGAGCTTTAAGTATCAGTTAAATATGTTTTTCACCGAATCGCGATCGACGCTCATGTAATTACATGCGAGCGGTTGAGGGTGACGTGGGTCATTCTTGGTCAAATTCTTTGAATTTTAAACCAATTTTTGACCACTTGTAAGCAATTAAAACACTTGTTAGTGCTTTCTAGAGCATTAATACTTGATTGCTGATAATTTTTTGCTGTGGTGAGAGCTGAATTTGAAGATGTCAATAGATTTTTTTGAATGAGTTATTCTGTGCTGGGAAACTGGTCTTATGACGTCAGTGTTTGCTTGGATATTGTTTAACTGAAAATGAATTTTCTTGATGAAATTTGAGTGGTGAAATTATCAGATTAGTTGTACGTGAAAATGTGGGTAAAAAGGGACTGGTTTTAGGTGTTTGGGATGCAGGAATAAGTGGGAGATGAGGATTTTTAGGGATGTTCAGTTGGGAGCTGATCTTGATGTTGGTTTTGGCAGACATGTTGGCCTGTTTAGAATTTAATTTTAAACTGTTAATTTTTAAGTTGATTTAAACAGGGTTAGAAAAATATTCTTTTAAGTCACTCTCGTTATTTTAGAAAGGCTTTTTGATTGATAATGAGTATTATTTTAGTTTTGTTACATTTGAGGTAGATTTGAGAGCGTACTGTAAAGCTGAGATGAGTGGAAAAATACTAAAATGTTACGAAGGATTTATGAATAGAATTAAGCTTTTGAAAATTAAATTAAATGCATTTTTACGCATTAGTTGAAATTCTATTGTTTTCAGTTAGTGATGTGAGTTTTAATGAGAAAAGTGTGCAATTTGTAAGTTTTGCACTATGTAAGTTATTGATCTGTTGTTTTAAAATGAATAAAGTAACCGAATCAATTTTCTTATCACAAAACTTTATCAACTCTTTAAAATGAAATTTGTTTTATTTAAAAACAATTTTTTTCCTTTATTTATTTGTGTAAAAATACTCAGTATACATCCCCCTAGTTACCCCTTGGGAAGCTAAAGGTTTAGAGTTTCAGAACAGCTGAAATAGAGGGCAGTAGTAGAGTAATAGTAATTACTTATCCAGTCTAACATCATCACACATTTAACAAAACTGTTAAATAATAAATGATAAATAAATGACTCAAGTATTAAATATCAACAAAAGTCTTGTTATTTACGCACTGCACTCTGATTTTTCATCGTAAATGGCGAATTGCATAATTGATGCACTTTGCGTTGTTTTATGCATTACAATAAGTCTTGCAACTCAGAAATTTTTCGTCAACTACAATCTTGCTGTGAAATTAGTTTATCTCTTTCTCTCTGCAATTGTCAAAACTGAAACAAATACTAAAAAAGTTAAGTTACTATTAAAGAAAATTAAATTTTGAATATACCTGCGTAAATCAAAATTACGGTTTCAGAGAATACGGTCACTCAAAATTTGATAGCTTTTATTTTCTAGAAAATCAATTCGAAAGTGATTTTTATTATTTACAAAATAATAGCAAAACAAAACAAAATAAAACAGAAAAAATAAAACAATAGCTAGAAAAAATGCTGAAATATTTGGACTAAAAATAAAGAAAAAGCAAAAGAGAAGCAAAGATTAGATTGGCAAATAAAAATAGGGAATTACTGTTACTTTATTGTACAAATGAGTTTTATTTTTATTTCTCATTTTTGTAATAAATGTTTACACATCACACCATTTTCTTATATATTTATAGACTCAAACATTCATCATTAGTCACACACTAAGTTGTAATATGAATCCCATTGTTATTTTTCCACTATTAAGCAAGAAAATGTAAAAATGTTACTGCGTATCAATTAAATAATCTACAAAAATGCAATTCGAAAAGAACATCTTACGTCATGAATATATTTATCATTTTGTAGTTTTGTAATTTTAACTGTAACAATAACCAGTTTTAAAGGGAAAAAATATTTTTTAATTTAATATCAATACGTCAAAAAAATAGAGATCCCAATACCATAAATTAGTTTGAATCGATACAAAAATCTGAAATTAGAAAAAGGTTTTTGTCAAAAATTTCAAAATCCTATTATGGCCACTAATTGTGAGAGATGTACTTTATGGCATGTAATCCTAGTGGTAAATGTTGTTATTAATACATGATTATTAAAAAATCCAATTATGTATATGGTAAATGTTTGTATATAAAAGGGTTTATATCTTGTCGTTGTATTAAAAAAACCATTATAAGTTACCATAATTCATTATATACCCATTTATTTTAGAAATTATAGTATACACATGCAATTTGGGTGTCAAATTAGTCTCCGTAAAAATAATGAGAAGATAAAAATCATTGTTTTGAGCAAATGCCTCGCCTAATAAGATATGACACAGGCCACGAATTTGTAGTTATAAAAGGATTATAAACATTTTTCCAGTTACTTCAATTTGTAAAAAAGTTTTAAAAAATTTACTACTTAATTAAGTATTCAAAAAATAAAAAGGGAAGAAAAAAACTTGAGTCTAAATTGAACAAAACATTTAAATATGTACAAAAAAAAAAAGCATTTTAACAAAAAAATAAAAGCTATTAAGCAAGTTATTGTTGATTTAAAAACCAAAGCTTCAAAAAATTGTCCGATTACCCACTCATAACCGGTTAAATGACATCACATTATACCCATTAATTACAAAAAAATTAAGTTGATTTATTTTTATTAAAAATGTTCGATGACAAGGTTTTTAAACTTCATCCGGTGCCAAGTCATGGTCGGGAGCATTATGTGATGAATCCTCTCCGTTGTTGGTAGTACCAGCAGCGGCCACTTTTGCGGCCACTGCTGCTGCAGCAGTTACGAGTTGGGGATGTGCGGGTGGTGCACCACCATCTTTTTCGGCTGCTTTTCTTTCAAGGTCCCTGATTCTCGCTTCATGTTTGAGCACTGTCGTTTTTAATCGTTTAATATCCTCAAGAGCTTCTTCTAATTTGGCTTCCAATTTTGCAGTCTAAAATAGTGTAAAGTAGTGTTAAATTATCATTATATATATGCAGGGTGATTACAAAAGAAATATACAGTTTCAACATTGTATTATGCCAAAACCATTGTAGATATTGACATTTCTCTGTAAAGAAACTCAGGGTGCACACAGGGTGACTCAGGGTGCACACAGGGTGACCCAGGGTGCACACATTGAGCATCGTTAATTACTTGTAAAAAAAAACTTTTAGAGTTTCTCTACAAACCCATGTAAAGTAAATGTCGATATCTATAATAGTTTTGATGTAATGCAATGTTGAAACTGTATATTTCTTTTGCAATCACTCTGTACAATTAAGGTTAAGTAACAACTAACAAGTACTTACATTTGCGGCAACAGCGGGAGACTGTGCGGGAGGAGGTTTGTTGGGCATTTTATCTAAGACGTTAGATTTCTTCTGTACTTTAAGATCGGCTTGTTTTGAAGGGACGTAGCCACCTTTCAAAGACATCTGTGAAATATAAATATTTATCAATACATATCCAAGAATGTTTAAGTATTTTCTTACCATTATTGGATCAGCATCTTTCCCTGCAAACCATTCCTCGGCTGACAAAGATGGGACATCACTACACGTGTCGGGATAAAGATCATCTTGGAAAAGCTCGGACTATATTATCAATTGAGAAACATTAACACGGTATATCAACAACAAGTTGCGAGATAAATCACTTTTCTTGGCACTGTCATGGTTATAACTTCACAGTATCCTTTCGTATGAAGTCTGTAAAACCGGGCAATTTCGCACTGGTTAACGTCACATCCTCTCTTAGGCATCATGCCTATTCCTCGTTGCGGTTCTGGTGATTGGAACGTGTTGATGTAATGCACGAAAGGTGGTTCGTCCGTGATTTCAAAATACCGAATAACGCTATCACCCTAAAGAACGTTTGTGATACTATTAGACACCACAACAGAGAGCTCTGGTAGCGAAATAGTTACCTTGCCACATAAATAAAGTAAATTAACATCGGGATCGTACAAGGGGAACATGACTCCGTTACTTGTGTCTAATTCTACAACTATAATTGCTTCTCCTAAATGTTCCTTTTGAAACACAAAAATGAATGAGTTGTAAGTATCATCACACCACTTAAGTATTAATTACCTCGTCTCGTAAAGAATATTGCCGTTCGCTCATTCGTGAGAAACCTGTCGTAAATATAAGTCCGTTTTTCAAGTAGAGAGCCTTCATTGGTTTCGATCCTTCGTGTCCCACTGCTTCCTGAAAAGAGGTTAAATACAACATTTTTTGATGTTTGTCTAAAAATTAACAAATTTTTAACTCACTCGAATCATTTTTCCTGTGCGTGGATTTACAACTCGCAGTTTCTTATCCTTACTTGCGGTGATCAATTTACTCCCATTCAAATTGAAACAACACGAATAAAGGACATCTGGGAAGTCAATATCCGACAACGCTTCGCCCGTCCCCACGTTCCAAATCACCACTTTGTTATCTCCGCCTTAAAAAACGAATTTAGGTGTTAATCGTTATCAAATTGATAAGGTGAGAGGTAAACGAAATACCTGAACTAAGTAAAATATTATTAGCAGTCGGGTGCCATAGAACTTGCACTATCCTCCTTTGGTGGTGGACAAGGTCAACAACTGGTTCTGTAATGGTCCTCGTAGGCCCCACATCGGGAACTTGCCAGATTTTCACTATACAATCTTCCGATCCACTGGCTACAACGTTGTCGTTAAACGGGCACCATGCGAGATCTAATACGGGACCCTTGTGACCGGCGACTAACGGGAAATCCCTTTCTATTCGACCGACCTGAGAAAAACAATAGAAATATTAATGTGTTGTTTTTCATAAAATGCATAAAAATTGCTCAAGACATTTATTCAAATTTCCATTTTCAACTTTTGCGCAATGGGAAACGAATGCCAAAAGTTGAAACGGTATAAATAAGGAGTTGCAAATACTTATCACTTTAAAATTGTAAGAATTAAATGCAACTAAACTAGAATTAACAAACATTGATGGTAGTAAATAGTATAAAAATTTGCTTATTTACTCAGCTGTAGGTTTGTCTGTAGTGACATTTATTACGTCACTACCGGTACACAAAAAGCAAACCAATTGCCAACATAGTTAAAAAAAATAAAAAAAATTTGCATCGTTGGTGTAATCCACCTCCTCACGTTAATAATAGCAACATGGGTATCCGATAGGTTTAATTTTGGACACACGGTTAAAACTGGGCCAAAAGAATTTCTATTTACATTTTTGATGCAACTTTGTACTAATAAAACCTCATAACATTTATTCTTAAATTTCTTAAATTGATAACTATATCAAGTTATGTATAAAGACCTTGTGTAAAGGAAGAACGATGAAAGCTCCACCACCAGCTTGCTCGGTGATTATTGCGAGGAATTTGGGATTAACTGCGCAAAATGTCGCGTCCCACGTTGACTTTGACACCCGAATGTTGTCGTAGCATTGTTCTCGTTTTAACGGTGTCCCGAAAACGTGTCGAAATTTACTGTTTCGCACGACCCGAAATGACATCTAAAAATACAGATCAAATACGTGTAAAGTGAAGAATTTTACCAACCAAATGTAATGTCAAACTATCAGCGTTTTATCAGGTATCATTGTTTGTAAAAGACATCTGATAGAGTATCTTGTTAAAGATATACAATGACTCGCTCTTACCTCATCGCTATATATATGAATACTGTAAACATTTCTCTTTTATTGTTTCGAGGTATATATTTAGCGTAGAAATTACAGGTTTTTAAATTGATTTTAATATTAATTATGGTATGAGGAAAAAAAGATGTGGTATTTATTAAGAGAGTTGTTTTTATCTTTGTGTCTGGGAAAAGGAATCCGTTTACACTCCCTCGAGTGCGGGCGAAATTGTCTTCGGATGGGATTGGCAAACGCGTCAAGCCAAAAATGTATCTTCCTGAGATGTGGGAAAGAAAATTCGGAGAAAATTTTTCCACCCGATCTCAACAAAGCCATTGAAGGGCGTTAGTTGTGATTTTTTTTTTTACGGCTAAAGTGTAATTTGTGATCCAGTTCCTACCTTTTCACAGGTCACAGGTACGATCGAGTTGATGATTAACGCATATCATGTAAAACTGAAATTAAAGAGGTAAAAAAGAAATCGGCGTGCTCAAATGTGCGATGGGTGTTATAAATGAGAACTTGGCTTA
>JAQFZP010002600.1:0-13024 GCA_034695745.1 Geophilus truncorum | reverse complement strand
TTTCTTTTCGATTTTCGTTTAGGGTTAATAGAGGCTGGTGTTGAGCGATTTGATTGATTTATCGAGATTCGCAAAGATTTTTAGAGAAATATGACAATTTCTTTTCTTTTCTTTGATTTTATTTTGTGATCAAAGATTTGAGATTTGCAAAGATTTGAAGAGATTTTTGAAGATTTTTCATTCATCAGCATCAGCGCCACTGTTTGGTAACTTATTAAACTATTTCTCGTAAACATGATGGAGGCCAAGATTGTGCGTTGTCTTAAACTTTAACTCATAAATCGGTTATTTAACGCTCTTTTTGTATTACTTTTAGCTATTTTGAAATTGTTTGGCATTGATTAAGACGCAGAAAGGGTTTTAAAGGTCTGTTTTATTCAAGAATATTTCTGTCTTCACATTTTCATTCATTTTTAATGCAAACTTTTAGGTTTTTCTGTAAATACTACGTAATGGAGGAAGATCCGGATGTTATTTTAATTTGTGGGAGTCACCAATATCCCTGTCATCGTAAAATCCTAATCGAACACAGTCTTTACTTCCAAGCCATGTTTACAACGCCAATGTTGGAGAGTAAAGCGAAGGAAGTCACACTACGGGTAGAAAAAATTCGAATTCTAGTTCACTTGTGAATGAATGTTACGTAGGCTATGACGTATTACTCTTTCATAAGTGTGCTGGAATTGGTAAATGTTGTTTTTTTTTGTTATGATATATGAAATTTTTATATTTTTTTATTTAGGATGTTTTGCCGAGTGCGTTAAAGGCGTTGATTGATTACGCATATACGCATAAATTTCAAGCTACAAGTCGCAGTGTGCATGCGGTGTTGGAAGCGGCGTCTATGCTTTATTTTGATGAGGTTCAAGATGCATGTGTGGAGTTTCTGCTTGCGAATTTGACCAGAAAAAACTGTTTGAGCATTATGATCTGTGCAGACCGGTTGGGAATTGCGAAATTGTTGAAGGTTGATGAACGAGGGTTTTAATATTGAAGAGGAATTAGAAAAAAATTCAATGAATTTGAAAACGTTTTGGAATTTAAATTTTATTTGGAAATTTGTGAAGTCAGAATTTAAAATGATTGAAAGTAAATTTTATAAAAGAAAATTCGTAATTTTAAGGAATTCAAAATATTCGAATAAAAAATTTAAAGAATTCGAAATATTTGAATAAAAATTCATAGAATTTAAAATATGCGGAAAAAATGAGAAAAATATTTAATGAATTTGAAAAAATTTTGGAATTCAAATTATTTGAAAATTCATGAATTCAGAATTTAAAAAGATTGAAAGTAAATTTTATAAAATAATTCGAAAAAAAATTTAAAGAATTCAAAATATTCGGAAAAAAATTTTGAAGAATCAATTTAAAAAAAAACGAAAAAAAATTATAAATTCTAAACTGTAAAGAATTTAAAAATACACAAACAAAAAATTTTAAAATAATTTTAAAATGTCTAAAATTTAAAAAAAAATTAAAAATTACCACAAACTTTGAATTTTTTAATTATATCTCTTTTTTTTATATTTAAAATAATTCTAAAACATTTATTTATTTATTTTTTTATTATTTAGGCATCACGCCAAATGGTATTTTGGGAATTTTCCAGCGTCATTTCCTGCAAAGAATTCCTTCAACTAGATCTCTCTGGTATCAAACTCTATCTTTCTGACAACGGACTTTTCATCAACAAAGAAATCGAAGTTTTCAACGCATTTATAAAATGGATCGGTCACGACCGGTCGACCCGATCTAACTTTTTATCCGAATTGATCGAAATAATTCGTTTCCGAAATATTTCGATACCGGAAGTGAACGAAATGATGCGCAATGACCATGTTAAAAACTCTCCAGATTGCGCATCATTGCTGAGCAGCATCCGCAAGTTGAAATTGGCTGAAGGGAAAACCCGGAAGCGGTTTTTGGAAAGTGAGATTCACGTTTCGGCAGAGAAGTTGTTGAAAGCGCCTTCTAGGGTGTTACCGTTAGTTCCGGCTGTCATCGGCAGAGGGTGCGAAGGCGATGATAAAAGCGTTGTGTTGTTCTATGATGAGAAGAGTACCGGAAGTGAAGTGGAGAAGTTGTGTGATTTGACGAAGGTGATGTCGAATGGACATGTGGCTACGGGGTTCAGGGCGTGTGTTTTAGGTATGTTGATACGAAGTTGTGTGGGAAAGTTGAAAAAGTAAAATGGAAAAGTTGAAGTTTGAAGGTTTAATGTTTTTGAATTTTGGGGATATATAAATTTTTATGAGAATTTATGAATTTTTAAAATTTTGGATTTTAGGGGTATTTAAATTTTTTTTTTTTTTTTTTTTTTGAGGTTTTTCACTTTTTGAATTTTTGGATTTTGAGGTTTTCAATTTTAAATTTTAAATTTTTGTAATTATTGAGGTTTTCGAATTTTTAAAATTTTTGATGTTTTAAATTTTTACTTTTTTTTTTTTTTTTTTTTTTTTTTTTAAGATAATTTTTAGGTTTTTGAATTATGAAATTTCTGAATTTTTGAAATTTTAATTTTCCAGGTCAACGAATTTACGTGATGGGCGGCGAGTTTTATCTCGGCTGCAGCAACTGGAACGAAACAATGTGGAGTCTGGACACATTCTCGAACTCCTGGGAGTTCGAGACTAAACTTCCCACTAGGCGTCGTCACCAATGCGTCTGCGTTCTCGATAAAGACATTTATTTAATCGGCGGAATTGGACAATTCAGAGTTGTTTTGGATAAAGTGGAAAGATTCAACACCGTCGAAAGTAAGTCAATTTAGCATCACATTTGCCATCTGGTGGCAAACTTTTTTTTTTTTTTAATTGTCTCAAAATACCTTTCTCAAAAATTGAAGTGTGAAAAGTTTTAATTATTAAAAATTCTAAAAATTCAATATTTTAAAAGATTCAAAAAAAAAGTACAAATTAAATTCAAAATCTCAAAAATTCTAAAAAAAAAAAAAAAAAAAAAATTCTAAAAAAGAAATTCTAAAAATAATTAAAAATTGTATTTTGGTTTTACAGAATCATGGCAAACTTTAACCTCAATACCAACTCCAACTTATGCTTCAGCTTGCACATCCCACGAAGGAAAAGTATATCTTCTAACGAACCAAGTGCATCAATACGATCCCAAAATAGATTCCTGGACTACTCTCCGACGCAGCGACTTACCAAACGAATATGGCTTTCACTCCGCACTCTCGCATCCAAGCGGCATTTACTTAGTCGGACAACACAGTCGCAACTTAACCCTTTATTTTACAAATTGCGATAATCGCGGCGATGACAAAAAAGCTTATGCGATTTTGGGACATTTTTCGCACAATACGAGCAACGCGTGCATTATTAGAAATTTAATTTATTCGTTCGGGTATGACGAAAAGGAGAAACTGGTATTGGAGGTTTATGATATTGTTGCGAAGGAGTTTCGGTGTGTGTATAGCGATTTGAAAGGTCTGAAAGCGCCGCAGTTGAGTAATGGTTGTTTTCCTTTGCTCATGTATCGATAGTGAAAGGAAATTTTTTTTTTGGCGATAGATGGCGCTGAATGGTGGATAAATTGTGGTTTATTTTTTTATTTTTTTTTGTTACGAAATGGCGGTGAGTGTAAAGCTGTAAATAGATTTTATATATTTTTTTTTATTATTATTTTAGGTTTATTTTTGTACATTTGTAATGTGAGTTGAGGTTTTTGTTGTTTATTTTATTAGTTTGTCACTAGATGTCGCTGAATTCTATTCAGTGAATAATGGTTTATTTTTGAATTTTTTTTATTTATTTTATTACTAGTTGGCGCTGAGTGTAAATAAATAATTAAAATTGAAAAGCGAAATTTTTATTAAAAGTTGAAATTGAAAACAAAAATGTTGTGGTCAGTTTTACATGAAAATGTTGTGGAGTTGCTTCACTTTTTGTTTCCTGGATAAACCTAAGCGAAGAACTGATTTCTGTGGCTGAACTACTTCTAAAAAAAATTAAGTTTGAGATTTTATCATTTTTAAAAATTATAATTTGTTTTTACCTGAAATTAATGGTTTTGATGCTGTGTGAGCCTTTGGTGCTTTTAATACTTCGCCGTCTGGTGATAAATAGTGGTAAGTTTTAGTGTGAATGATTGGATGGAAATTGGGATTGGGTGAAGTGTGAAGTTTGAGGAAATTTTAGAAAATTTAGTTGATGCTAATTTGGCTAGTTTTTACAAATTTTTACATTTTTTAAGCATGGTTAGCAAAAATTTGCTAAAATTGAGCTAATTGAAGATGACCTTTCTTTAAATGATCTTTCTGTATTAGCTAATTAAGTTGAAGTTTGGCTAATTTAGATTTTTGACATAATGCTAATTAGCTAACATTTTATTTGGTTAGTTATTGTAGTAATACGGCATAAACCTTTACTTGAAAATAATTGCAATGATAATGCTAATTCTAAGTCTGTTCCTGCTAATCTTAACACTAAAAACAAGCTATAAATTTTTATACATTTTTATGCTAATTAATGCTAATTTAGAATATTTCTAGACAAAAATAGTCACAAATTTGCATCAAATTAGCAAAAAAAAAAAAAAATGCTAATTATATACTGTATTCACCTACCACATAAATATGAAACATAAATTTCCTCCCCAGATGGCGCTTTTTATGTGTCCATCACGTGTCCACGGCTGTTATTTGTCTGGACCCAGTTCACTAAACCCATAAATCCCAGTTCCCAGTTCAGATTTAAACTTTGACCGCATTTCAAATACCGTCGTAAAAGCTCTCCTCTGCTCCCATGGCAACCGCATCTTCGAGCATCACTACTTGGTCAGCGATATCTAGTGGAGAGAATTGGAAATATTTTGATGTAAATTTTAAATTTAAATTTAAATTTTTTTTAATTTACTTTGAGTTTTCTTTGGCGTGAGGCCTAAAAATGAGTTATCGGCTGGTTTTGGAGTACTTTTCGGTAGGTTTTCAGGTTTTGGAAAAGTTTTTGTTGGTTTTTTCGGTGAAAACAAATTTCGGTGTATTTCAATGAAAATAGGAACAGTTTGCGGCATTTCTTCGTCAAAATTGAAATTTTTAGGTTCAATATTGATGTCATCTTCGTTATCTTCAACTACAATATCGATTTTGGGTTCGTTTTCTTTTTCTTTCGAACCGAAAACTTCGATTTCTGAGTTTTCCTTTGTAAACTCTTGGAAATCTTCGTTAATTTGGTCCATTTTTGAATTTTTCTGAGATAAATCTTCGTTAATTTCGCTTTTTTCCGCTGTTTGTGGCCTCAAATCGTCGAAATTATCAAAAAATTCTTCGTTTTCTTCAGTTTTTTCTTCAAAAACATAAAATTCTCCGCTGTTTTCGTCAACAATTTCGCCTTTTTCCGTGCAAAAATACGAATGGTCGGTATTTTCAAGTGCGAAAACGTAATCATTACGATTTTTTTGCAAGAAATTTGCTTCTTTTTCCCCAATTTCTTCGTATCTTGCGACCAAAACGTCGAAATCTTCGTTTTCGTCAACTTCCATTGAAGAAACATCAAAATCTTCTTTAATTTCGTCCACTTCGGCGTTTTCTGTTTTTTGCAGCTCAGATTCATCGAAATTTTCTTCTTTTTCTTCGATAAGTGGACGAAAGACAAGAAAATCTTCATTTTCCATCGCGAAAACATCGAAATCCTCATCCACTTCCGGGTTCTCGATGATTTCCATCATTTCTTCGATTTCACATCCTAAAAATTTAAAAAAAAAATTCAAAAACTCAATAATTTTAATTTTTTTTATTCAATTTATACCGAAATTCCCTTCAAATTCGATTTGATCTTCAAAGTCGATTTGATCTTTAAATTCTACCAACATTTCGTTTATTTCGATGTTTATTTGGTCTTGAATCTCGGATTTCAAATCATCAACCGCCAAAATCTCTAAAATAAAAAAATAAATAAATAAATAAAAATTTGTAAAAAATTGAATTTTTGTCCTAAGAACCTAAATCGAAGCAATCGAGTTGTTTTTGTTTGTTGTTGTCACAAAAAATGTCTTTTTTTATCAAATTTTCATCGAAAGACTCAACTTTTACAGTCTTTTCATCGAAAATTTGACTTTTCACGTCTGTTTCCTTCAAAACTTCACGTTTTCCCTCATTTTCACCGTGAAAAAATTGGAAATTTTTATTTTCTGAGTCAAAATCATCTAAATTCTGACGTTTTTCATGAGATTCATCAATATTTTCATCAATATTTTTATTTTCATCAATATTTTCATTGATATTTTCATTTTTTCCAATTTTTTCAACCAAATTTTCTCCTTTTTCCACATTTTTTTCAACATTTCCAACTTTCTCCACAGTTTCCGCTTCTAACTCCATATAAACTTCATTTATCGTTTGCAACACCAATTCCTGCATCTCCAATTTCTCCAAATCCGCTTCTGTAGACTCTAAAATAACAAATCTAACATCAAAATATTACATTTCCAAACATTTGAAATTTTTTACCGTTATAAACACCAAAATTCAAATCTTTCTCCATTTCTAGATCATCTAGATCCTTAACCATCTCAGTCTTTGCTTTAATCTTCTCAGAAACCTCCAAATCCTCGCATTTACACACAATTCCTTCCAAAACTCTCCAAACCGCATCTTCATCTCTCAAATCCATCGTAAAAACCGCAAAAAGTCGTCTGCTCAATGGATTGCCGGAACTTGCTCTCTTTAAAATGACGTCATACGCACTACTCCCATTACATACCCCCATCTAGCGACAAAACATTTTACTAATTTTACAATAATATTTTTTTCAACGACTTCAACCAGACCGTGGATAATTACGTTTCACTTGACAAACATCTAGAACAAACAAAATTCCTTTAATCGCAATTTTATAAGAATTAAATTTAAAAAATTAAATCCATCGGTTTGTTGTTGTTGTGACGTCCGTGACAAAATGGCGGATCGTGCTCGAGAAGGATTCGTGACCGCACGTTCTAATCAGTAGCGGTAAAGTGATGTTTTAAGCCAAATTCAGCATTAATTAACGCCTTAAACGTAAGTTTCGCTCGTAATTTACCATTATATCACACTTTTTCTGTTTTGACCGGTCGAATCGAGTTTTTAGATGCGATTGAGTAGTTCAGGTGTTGAATCTCAATGCTAAACAACCTATTTTGGTAGTTATTTACATTTTCTAAATTGGTACCTCTAGAAACTCGATTATAACTGTTAAATTCCACTTAATGGATAGAATGACATTGGGGATAAGTGGGAAATGGTGAATTATGGGAATTTTTTTTAAGGGAAAAATGGGAAAAAAAAGTGGTTTTGTGTGGTAAAAATGAAATGTTGACAGTTTTTCCTGTATAATTTGAGAGCTGATACTTAAATTCAGTGTCAGATTGCATGTGAACAAAGGGTTAAGTGTGATTCACAGTTTCAATTGACTTTTATAGCTGGGATCAATATTAAAATGATTAAAAATAGGGTTTTATGATGGAAATTAGTTATAGGAGAGAGGATTTATGCGTAAAATTGTGTAAAATGATTAAATTTAGGTTTGAAAATGTCTAAAATGATTAAATTTAGGTTTGAAAATGTCTAAAATGATTAAATTTAAGCTTTAAAATGATTAGATGTAGGCTTAAAAATGTCAAAATGACTAAATTCGGGTTTTAAAATGTCTAAAATGATTAAATTTAAGCTTAAAAATGATTAAATGTAGGCTTAAAAATGACTAAAATGATTAAATTTAGACTTTAAAATGTCTAAAATTATTAAATTTTTTGCCTAAAACATTGAAAGAGAATAAATTTTGCTTAAAAACCATCATATTTGACAAAAAATTTGAATTTTTCAGACATTTTTAGACCTAATCTCACTTTCTATATATTGATATAAAAATAAAAACTGTGTTTAAACCTAAATCTTTTTTTCTAGAAATGGTAATGTTTTATAAAAAAAGAAGTAATCTATAGTTAATTATATTTTCAAACACCTGTTTAGGTTTGATGCACCTGTAATAATTGTAACTAGATATATAATCAGGATATTAGAGTTTTGAATAACAAATTTCATTAATAATAATAAAACAATAATAATTTACATTGATGCACTTTGAACATCATATCCGGTTTTTTTTTTTTTTTTGCCTTGATTTGAATACGGCTTTTATTCGAAGAAATTCAAAATGTGTGTATAGATAATCAAATTTGGCCTAAAATCTAAAAAAAAAAGATAAAATGTTGGTTAAATGAGACCTAAGTCAGCCATTTTGAATTTTAGAGCTAACCCTATTGGACCCCAGCATCAACAAAATGGGAGTCAATTTTCCAGGAAGTAAAACATGAGTAAGATGAAAACAGCAATTTCCTCTTGAGTATTTTTATATATTGGGCTTAGGAGGAGTTGCAATCTGAGACAAACACTAAAAGTCAATATTCAATGACATTATTGGTGTTTGGTTCTTGGTATTGTATTAAATAGAATTCTGTGGAATCATGATACATGTGGGTTTTTTGAGAGTTTTTTGAGTTAGGAAGTGGCATCATTAATTTATTAGTTAAATCACCAATGTTTAATTAAATATATACAAAATAAAAATCCTTAATAAACGAAATGTTAGAATAAATTTTCAAAATTCAAAATGGAGGATTATTGAATTTTGGTATCTTTGAATTTTGAATCATTTCAAAAACTATTCAAACTTTACAATACTGGTATTCAAAAATTGAAAATTTATAATTAGAAAAAGTTTTTTTTTAGAAAACTCAAAACTAAAAATTATTGAATTATTTATAAAATTTAGAATTTTTTTAGAATTTTATCAAATTTAAATCAATGCCAAAATTGCAATTCCTCAATTAAAAATTCAAATCAAAAAATTCAAAAATTCAAAAAATTTAGAATTACTTCCAATTCAAAAGCACAAATTCAAATTTAAAAAAAATTCAATTTACATTATTTTCTTAAAAAAATCAATCAGCTGACAGCATCTTTTTTTGGGTTCACTTACAGTGCATGAAGGGTTAAAAGTGAGTTATCATCACCTGAGTTGAATTTTGGGTCAATTTTTTGTATTTGAAAGGGATGTAGGTAATTAAAAGATGTTGAGGACAGGAAATGTGCACTCTTGGATTGAAGCCAGATTCAAGTTGCATGAATGGCTTCTTAGACTTTTCTTGTGGAATTGTGGAGCTGGAACTGATTAGAAGCTTCTAGCAGCTGACATGCAACTGCAACAACCATGAAACAATAGTCATCTTTTACACTTTTTTATTCTTTCTAATTGGCCCTGTTTTGCATGTGAAATTAGATTTTGGTGTCTCATGTTGCATTCTGGGAAAGGGGTTGGCGATTTATTGAAGTTTTGGTCTGGTAGGTAGCTAGTGGCATTGTTTGGCACTTTTGGAGCTTGAAGTGAGGGTTTTGGGATTTCATAATAAAGTTATTTTAAGTTATATGGAGTATAATTTTAATTTATGGTATAAAGTTTTGTATTTATATGGAATGTTGCAGGTGTTTGTTACAAAATGGTGTACAGTCACTACAGTGACAATTGTATGTTTTAAGTGAAAGTGTGTTTAAAATGATGTAATTAGTTGAACGAAGAATTGTGTCTGAAATAGTCTAAAATAAAGGAAATTAAAAATCTAGACCCAAATCACCACCAGAAAAACAAAAGTGGGTTATCCAATGGTGACCTTGTCTTTGACCTTAAAGGTAATCTTCGTGATCATTCAATCTGTAACTTCTAAACCATACAAGATGAAGTGAAAGTCCCAATTATAATGTTGCAGAGCACTGTCTAATTAGTCTGAAACATCAAAATATTTTGAGAAATTTTAAGTTTAAGATCTGCAACTTTTGTTTATTTTTTATTAGTCACACTTTTTCTTCATTTGAATAAAACTGGTTTTGAAAGTTTTTGAAAAAATGGCTTTTGCTGTAACAATGTTAAATGTTGATCAATTTTACACAATTCCTCGCCTTTAAAATTAAATTTGAGGCAAAGTGGTCACAATTTTTACACAACTTCTCTCTGTTTATCATCAACTGGGGTCTAACCAATTACAACATGTAGACCAGACCATTTTTCCCCATTATGTCCTTGTACAGTACAAAACTCCGAAAGGGTCAAGGCAACTGCAAATTGTCACTGTCACTGTTTAATTCTGCATGGCCGAATCCGGTCGCGTGACAAAATCCGGATACTAATTTTTTTGGTTACTCATACCGCAAGACAGATGGAAAGTGGGGAATGGAGAAAGGTCAGAAAAAAAAATGATTACCCAAAACACCTGCTTCTTTTCTCACTTACTAATCTGTGATTTTCCAACTGGCAAGTGTTGGAAGTGGTTTACCGAGTCTGTTGAAGTTGTCGAGAAGATGGTTTCCATTTGTTGATTTTGGATAAAAGCTGTAGTTTTATGTATGAATGATGTTTGGGTTGTTTAGTGTTGTTTAGTGTTGTTTAGTGGTGTGGTATTGATGAAATAATAGGGATGGCAATTTGAAGTTAGAATTTCGATTACAAGTATTACAACACAAATTAAAAAAAAAAAATTTAATATTAATTCTAATTCTAATACTAAATGTTTATGAATTTCGATACAAATATTAAAACAATTTGAATTTGAATTTGAATTCCAATTTAAGATTTACGAGTTATTTAAAAAATAATAATTTTTCAAAATTTTTATTCATTTATTTTAAATACATTTTACAATAATTTGAATTATAATACTGTACACAACGATTCTGAATTTATTTCAACTTTATAGGTAAATAGCTAAAATATGTCATGTTAAAAAAACGTTAGCGTTTAATTCGAATGATGCACTGGTAATTCCTCCATTTTGTGGGTTTTTAATTAGTGCACGGGTGCTGTAATTGCAACCCACAGGCGATTTACTGAAATTAATTTTACTTCATGGGCCAATTGAGTCATAAGCCCTAGTTGCGATAAGAGCATTATTTGAGATTCTACAGTAATTTAACTATTAATTTTTTATTATACAAGTTCACAGTATTAATAACAAAATAATGACTGAATATTGTTATTTAGTGGTAAATTTTGGTAAAGAAGTGAAACAAATAAATTGCTAAATTTCCTTTTATTTTATTAGCAATGTTGGATAATTCGAATTAGTCTGCACTCTGCCGCCTAACGGGGGAATACGGTACTCAATTTAATTTTGGATGTTATTATTTGATTTAGTAATTTTTTGTTGTAAATTTATTGAATTTTGTATGAAATCTTCAGAGGTCACTTATGCAAATTTTGTGGTTCTGGTTTGGTGATTTAAGAGTGTTAGAATTCAATTAAATTCAATTAAATAAATCTTAAATACATGTGGAATAAAGTCATGGATCTGTGTCAGTGATCTACTAAATTTATAAATTGTTGTAGATTTATATGAAATTTGTGAATTATTAAAATGATTTGAAATTTTTCTATGTATCTCTTGAATCAAAGAAATCATCAACATTCATGAATATTTGTGACTAAAAAGTCAAGAATCCATTACAATTTATTATCTCAAAAAAAAAACCAATGAATCAAATTTATAAATCTTTATAAATCAATCCTAATGATTCATCAACAAAAATTCTCAGAAAATCAACGAAACAAACAAAATGCATAAATCGTTACAATCCTAAATCATTTTAAAAATCTTTACAAACCTCTATTCAGAACAACATCAAAAATTATTAAATCAATCAAAATCTACAAATCCCAACCAAGATTCACAAATCCTTATCTTTATCCTCTCTCTTGGTCAGTTAAAAATTAGGGATTAAATACTTGTAATATTTATGCACAACTGTGAAAATACTCTGCAACTTGTAGGAAATGGAGGGAAGAAAGGAAGTAGGAAAGATTCCACTTCCTGTTTGAAAGGAAAGAAGTTGGGTGGGTTGTTCGGATGTTTCTAATTAATGTGGACATAAGTATATGAGTATTTTTCTCACTTATTTTGCCTTTTTCTTGTGTCTTTGCAGGATGGGCAACTTGTTGCGACTCTTGACCCGAGAAGAACCACCGAAGCCAGACATCTTTGTGGATTTTGAAAGTAATTTTCACATAATGGTGTTTTCAGAAGCGAAAAGAACAAACTTCAGAAAATTTTGAAAAGGGGTGAACGATATCATGAAAATCGGAAATTAGCCGATATTCGATATTGAAAATAAAAAATCAGCTGACACAGATACCGATTCCAATTTTCAAAAGTTTTGGAGTAAATTTCTTTTATTGTTTTTTTTTTTTTTTGTGTATATTTATCTGATTTTTTTTTTTTTTTAAGTTTTATTTTTGTTATGTTTGTAATACATTTTTAAGAACAAACTTACTATAAACGTAAAAATTTGATCACGTAGGTGATCAAAACTATTTTTGAATAAAATCGGAATCGGCAGCCAAAAGATTGGGTGATGCCAATACCCGATACTTATTCCAAAATCGGTCAAACTTTAAAAATTGCCCCTTAAAATCGCAGCAAATTTTTTTTGTTGTTTTCACTGCATGTCGAGGAAAAAGACGCTTATGGTTGTTAGCAGCTACTCTGGTCATACGCGATCTGTCACATAACAAGATGTTAAAGCACTTGGGCGGCTTTTTGAAAAAAGTGGTCTTGGCTGCAACGCCATCTGTTGTCAGAGTGATGCTGTTGGCATTGATTGGTGTTGCTATAGTTTATCATTGGGTGACTGGTTTGTGGAGAGATTTATGAAGATTTTAAAGATTTTTTTTCAGATATTTAGTAAATTCTTACATATTTTTACTGCGTTTTTATATGAAAGTTAAGATTTGTAAAAAAATTTAGAGATTTTTCTATTTAGATTTGGAGAGATTTATGAGATTTTCGAGATTTTTAAAGCAGTCAATAAGTTTCTGAGAATCTCTTGCAGGCAGTTCTTTGATGACTTATTTGTATGTATAAATCTTGGTAAATCTGTTTGAAATTTTCATAGATTTATAAAAATTTCATAGATTTATAAAAATTTCATAGATTTATAAAAATTTCATAGATTTATAAAAATTTCATAGATTTATAAAAAT
>JAQFZP010002599.1:0-13030 GCA_034695745.1 Geophilus truncorum | reverse complement strand
TTGTTCCTATAAAAACCAGCGCTCCGCTTCTCCGCTTTAGTTTCTCGCGTTCCACAGAACAGAATTGTGAGTTTTCAAAAGGCATTTTCTACGGCTTTCTGCTTTTAAAATCTATTGCTGTCTCGACTGCTATCGTAAGTATGAGTTCCAAGTTTTGTTTTGTTTAACATTTCATAAAAAATGTGGGTTTAAGAAGTAACTTGTGAAAAAAAAACAAAAAAAAGAAGAAAATTAGGAAAAAAAAATTGCGTTTTTTCGATTCTGGTTAGTTAGGTTTGTTAAGAATCAGCCTTAAGTTGGTTTAGTACGGTAATTTTATTTTTATTTCGGAAAAATAACTGGTAGAATTTTGTTTTTGGGAGGAAAATGTATCTTCAAAGATGGCGGCGATCGATGATGACTTTGCTTTTCTTTGTTTGATTTTGTCGGCAGCCATTTTAGCTTCTCTTAGAAACACGAAATCTGTGTCATTTTTAATAAGTGTTTGTAGGATTTAAGGCTTAAGTTAGGTTTAGCTTTGAAAACTGAACCTATTTAGGCTTAGTCATGATGACGTCAACAATGAAAGCTCTCGTGATTTCGTTCCGACGTTCTTGTTTTTAGTTAAACAGCTGACTTTATGTTCTGCTGCTGTGATCAAAATTATTTCAAGTTGCATCCCAATATTAACTATTTTCATCATGTAGTGGGAATTAAATAGTTTTCAAACGGAAAAATATTTAAATTTACGAATTCTTTTATTACTCACAGAATCATGCAGATTTTTGTTAAAACCCTTACCGGAAAAACTATTACTTTGGAAGTGGAGCCAAGTGACACTATTGAGAATGTGAAGGCAAAGATTCAGGATAAGGAGGGAATTCCACCCGATCAGCAGCGTTTGATCTTCGCTGGCAAACAGCTCGAGGACGGACGCACGCTTAGCGACTACAACATTCAGAAGGAATCGACACTCCATTTGGTCTTGAGATTGAGAGGAGGAATGCAAATCTTCGTCAAAACCCTGACCGGTAAAACTATTACCTTGGAAGTGGAGCCCAGCGACACAATCGAGAATGTAAAAGCGAAAATTCAGGACAAGGAGGGAATTCCGCCAGATCAACAGCGTTTGATTTTCGCTGGTAAACAATTAGAAGATGGTCGTACTCTCAGCGATTACAATATTCAGAAGGAATCCACACTTCATTTGGTGCTCAGGTAAAATTCAATTTTTTTTTCGAAGTAAGCATTTAACTTAAAATTAAAAAATTAATTTAGGTTGAGAGGTGGTATGCAAATTTTCGTCAAGACGCTGACTGGCAAAACCATCACGTTGGAAGTTGAACCAAGCGACACAATCGAGAATGTAAAGGCGAAAATTCAGGACAAGGAGGGAATTCCACCGGATCAACAGCGTTTGATTTTTGCTGGTAAACAATTAGAAGATGGTCGTACGCTCAGCGATTACAACATTCAGAAAGAATCAACACTTCACTTGGTGCTGAGGTAAATTAATTAAATTTATTTTTAAAATGAACGTTTAATTGAAATTTTTTAATTAGGTTGAGAGGTGGTATGCAAATTTTTGTGAAAACCTTGACCGGAAAAACCATTACGTTGGAAGTTGAGCCAAGTGACACAATCGAGAATGTTAAGGCGAAAATTCAGGACAAGGAGGGAATTCCACCGGACCAACAGCGTTTGATCTTCGCTGGCAAACAGCTCGAGGACGGGCGCACGCTTAGCGATTACAACATTCAAAAGGAATCGACACTCCATTTGGTCTTGCGATTGAGAGGAGGAATGCAAATCTTTGTCAAAACCCTGACCGGTAAAACCATTACCTTGGAAGTGGAGCCCAGCGACACGATTGAGAATGTGAAAGCAAAAATTCAAGACAAAGAAGGAATACCGCCTGATCAACAGCGTTTGATTTTTGCTGGTAAACAATTAGAAGATGGTCGTACGCTCAGTGATTACAATATTCAAAAAGAATCCACACTTCACTTGGTGCTCAGGTAAAAATTTTTAAGTTATTCTTCAACATAAACAATTTAACTTAACAATTTTTAATTTTTTTTTTTTAGGTTGAGAGGTGGAATGCAAATTTTCGTCAAAACCCTGACCGGTAAAACCATTACCTTAGAAGTGGAGCCAAGCGACACTATTGAAAATGTAAAGGCAAAAATCCAGGACAAAGAAGGAATTCCACCAGACCAACAGCGTCTGATTTTCGCTGGCAAACAATTAGAAGATGGTCGTACGCTCAGCGATTACAATATACAGAAAGAGTCTACACTTCACTTAGTGCTCCGGTAAGTTTAAATTTTAAATTTTTTTTTGAAGTGAACATTTACTTAATTTTTTTAAATTTGTTTTAGGTTGAGAGGTGGCATGCAGATCTTCGTAAAAACGTTGACTGGTAAAACCATCACCTTAGAAGTCGAACCTAGTGACACGATCGAAAACGTCAAGGCTAAGATCCAAGACAAAGAAGGTATTCCACCGGACCAGCAGCGATTGATCTTTGCTGGTAAACAACTCGAAGATGGTCGTACTTTGAGCGACTATAACATCCAAAAAGAATCGACTTTGCACTTAGTGCTTAGGTAAGTCTTGAAATATTTTTTTATCCTTGACAAAAGTAATTAATTTAATTGTTAAATTTTAGATTGAGAGGTGGGATGCAAATTTTTGTGAAAACCTTGACTGGAAAAACCATCACCTTGGAGGTAGAACCCAGCGACACCATCGAAAACGTGAAAGCTAAGATCCAAGACAAAGAAGGAATCCCTCCGGACCAACAGCGTTTGATCTTCGCCGGCAAGCAGCTCGAAGACGGTCGTACCCTGAGCGATTACAATATCCAGAAAGAGTCTACTCTTCACTTGGTGTTGAGGCTCCGTGGTGGCAAATAGATCTTGAAAACTCCGCAGCTATCGAGATTAACTTTTTCGAATAGAAATTTTTGATTTGCAAATATTTAATATTCATTTCTCTAGTACCTTTTTATTTTGATTAAAAATTTTTAAGCTTGTATTTTTCTTTGAAAGAATAAATGTTCACATTGCATTGAATTTGGTGTTTTATTATTGAAAACTTAGTTAAATCGAGTGGATAATCAAAAATTTGTTTTAATGGTGCAATTTTTTAATTAAAAAAAAAGTGTTACGTCATTGATATGACCATGAGTAGACTGAACTTTGATAATGATAAGGCAATGGGAGGTTGTTTGAACATTTCACTATTAGTGATCAGTTGAAGCAGCAGAATGTCGTCTGTAAGTTTTATGATATTTTGTAGTAAACTGAATTAATTTTTAGGTTTCAGCAAGCGCTAAAGGTCCATGCCGACGTTGTAATAAACATGAGGCCGAAACCAACTGTTCTCAACGTTGCAGGCCGCCTTATTTGTCCTTTAATTATGTTCATAACAGGTGAAAATATTATTTTATATTACGATGTTAATTATTGTGATTTTAACGAAACTTTCCTTTAATAGGTATAGTAACTGTAAACAGTTGTGCTGCTAACAAAGATATTCCAGTATTTTTTATTGTGGCTGGATTAACGTTTATGGTAAGCACAACAATGAGTACTATTTTGGCTTGTATTTATTTTGAAGAAGAAATACCACGCGTATTAAAGTTCATGACTTACGTGATTGACGTATTCAATTTCGTTTGGTTTATCGTAGGTAAGTACCGTACCGTAAATATTTTTTTATTATTTATATTTACAATCAGGTGTTCATTTTTGTACTGTAGGTAGCGTTTGGACGTACGACGCATATAATCCTGAATATTACGACGAAAAATCGGAACATTACTGCAACGTTTTTTTGTACCTTTTCAGCTTCGTTTATTGTACATTTGTTTACGTGTTTACGGGTATTTTTCTTTTAGTTGTTGTTTACAAAATGACATTTAAAAGCAATTCATAAACTGAAGAGTACTTAAGTTGTTATCTATATATTTTAGGTACGGTACGGGTATCTTTGTATTATTTGTACAACAAATAAAATAAATTTTGATAGTTTTAAATTTACTCTTGGTCAAATTAAAATTCATTTACTCTCAATTAAACTACCAGTACAGAATAAGTCTGGTAGGTATTTATTTTGAGTATTTCAGTTCAGTAGCTGTGATCATTATTTTAATGAGTAATTTTTTTAGTATCTATATCGAATTGCATTGAATTTGGTGTTTTATTATTAAAAACTTAGTTAAGTTGAATTTTAACCTGTTTCGAGTGGATAATCAAAAATTGTTTTAATGGTGCTATTTTTAAATATAAATTAAAAAAAAATAAAAAATAAATTAAGTCATTGAAATGACCATGAGTAGACTGAACTTTGATAACGATAAGGAAATGGGAGGTGGTTTGAACATTTCACCATTAGTGATCACTTGAAGCAGCATAATGTCGTCTCCGTCTGTAAGTTTTATGATATTTTGTAGTAAACCGAATTAATTTTTAGGTTTCAGGACGAGCTAAAGGCCCATGCCGCCGATGTACTAAACATGAGGGCGAAACCAACTGTTCTCAACGTTGCAAGCCGCCTTATTTGTCCTTTAATTATGTTCATAACAGGTGAAAATATTATTTTATTACGATGTTAATTATTGTGATTTTAATGAAACTTTCCTTTAATAGGTTTATCAACTGTCAACAGTTGTGCTGCTGGCAAAGATATTCCAGTATTTTTTATTGTGGCTGGATTAATGTTTATGGTAAGCACAACCATGAGTGCTATTTTGGCTTGTATTTATTTTGAAGAAGAAATACCACGCGTATTAAAGTACATGACTTACGTGATTGACATATTCAATTTTATTTGGTTTATCTTTGGTAAGTACCGTACCGTAAATATTTTTTTATTATTCATATTTACAATCAAAGGTGTTCATTTTTGTAGGTAGCGTTTGGACGTACAACGCATATAAACCTGAATATTACGACGAAAAATCGGAACATTATTGCAACCTTTTTTTGTACATTTTCAGCTTTGCTTATTGTACAATTATTTACGTGTTTACGGGTATTTTTCTTTTACTCGTTGTTTACAAAATGATATTTTAAAGCAATTCATACACTGAAGAGTATCTACTTAAGTTGTAATCTATATTTACATACGGGTATCTTTGTATTATTTGTACAACAAATAAAATTAATTTTTGATAGTTTTAAATTTACTCTTGGTCAAATTAAAATTCATTTACTCTCAATTAAACTACACATAATTAGGTATTTATTTTGGAGTATTTCAGTTCAGTAGCTGTGATCATTATTTTAATGAGTAATTTTTTTTAGTATCTATATCGTTTTTGTTCTCTCACGGTCAACTTTAAAAAAAAAAAAAAAAAAAAAACCTCATCCCTAAACGGTGATTTCCCAGATAAATAATTTCGAGGAAGTGGTAGTTGTGATTAAAAAGCACGTGAGACGTTTTTTGTATCTGATTTCAGAGTTGCTTTAAAAAGTTTCAAAATCCTTCGCGTGATGTCTCTAAAAACATCCGGTTCTTCAGGAGGGACTTGCGTGTGTTTGCATGGCAACTTACAGCATAAATAAACTCTGAAACTGACCACGCCTAATTCCGAGTCCCAAGCATCAATACTGCAAGTTTACTGCGCATGCTCGCTGCAACTTGCTTTACCATAACAAAAATAACAGAATATATCAAATGTGAGTATTCATTCAAAAACACATCAGAACATTTATTGTTCTATTTTAGCAAAAAAATGAAAATGTAATCCAATTACCTAGTACAAATAGAAATCTCATGTTTGTGTAGTTAGTTTTCCACTACTATTTTTAATTTTTAGCATCTGCATTAAAAAGGAGGGGCAGTTTTCTGCAGATAATGGTATGACTTCTCTGCAAAGCTCTATACATTATTAAATGCGTTAATAAATTTTTTTTAAGGGTGAAAGCGATGTAGAAATGGCTGAATCTGGTAAAATTATTATGGTATGTTTTATTTATATTAAAATTATTAGCACGTAATTTTACAGCTGAAACTGCGCCAGCACAAACAAAAGCGAGAAGATTGTCCGAAGTTAAAAATTCGACATCAGGATGCATCGACTTCTGCATCGGTTTTTCTGTTGTGTTATTAGGAACTGGTAAAACAAATCTATCAACATTTTTTCTATATTTTTTCAATAAAAACGTAATATTTATAACAGTTGGCTGTACGATTTTCACTGGTATATTGCTTGGAATACCTATCGCAATGATAGCTATTGGTAATTAGAAAAATGACTTTAAACGGAAGAAATAAATAAAAGAATTTTTTTCAGCTGGTGTTCATAGAAATCATTGCAACGCAAGTCCTCACATACCGATTTGGCTGATGGAACTGGGCGTGATGATGTTGTCACGAAAATGTGCATTTCTTCTAGCAAAGGATAAATCACTTAAAGAGCAAAGTAACAATAAAGCTTACACCACGTTAGACTTGTTGATAGTCTGGTGGCCTTTAATAGGTATTTAAATTTAAATTTAAAATGTAGATGTAAATGTAAATATAACTAATGTTTATTTTATTAGGATCTATTCTGGTATTTGAAATCTACAAACCAGAATACAACGACCGATTTTCGCCAAATTATTGCCATGAGACGTTATACATGTTTTCTTATTTTATTGTGATTTTTGCAATTTGCAGTTTAATACTAACAGCTATTGGCAAATTGTACAGTTTTATCAAATATTGTATGGAAAAGGTGAAAGATAAAAAGGGTGAAATTAAATCTAAAAATGATCCAGAAATAGGAGCAGAAATAGGTGCAGAAACAGAAACAGTGGCAACGTCAACAGAATAATAATATTCTCAATCTTAACAGGGTATTTAACTAATTGTGATAAACTTAAGTTTAACAAACTGTATCATTGTTTGTAATGTGACTTAGGTATTTATCTCAACTTTACGAGTTTGTACATGTACAATTTTTTATACTAGCTACCCCTTAACTTCCCTGCAGCTCAATTGTTTTCAAAATATATGTTTTAGTGTACCGGTATTTATTTTAGATAAACTCACTATTTGTTTTCTACTAACTAAACTGTTTTAAATCATAATAATGAGAATTTATAGAATCTTGTGTGCTTTCTCTAGATTTAATCCGCATTTTTTTAAAATACAACATTCAATGCCAAATGTGCAGTTTGTGTATATGGTATCATAATTTATTGATGTTTAAAAATGAGCTTAATGAAAACGTTTTGCATTGGCCTTCATAGTGCTTTAATTGACTATAAACAAATTGAAAATACTATAAATATAAGTGTGAACTGGATTTTACAAAAATAGAAAACTATCGCTATTTGTTCTATTTTTAACACTTGCTCGACTGGTAAGATTACAAGCAAGGGCACTTATTGTACAGGTGCTGTACGAAAGAAATTCAAGGAGAACATACAAAACATTTTGAAAGACGCTACATTTTTCTAACTGGTCAACATCATGGTATGTTGTGTTTTCAAATTTGCACTTCGAGATAACGATGCATTTATTTCAGGCTGATACCAGTGGCCCAGTTAAAGAAAACGCGCAACCTGGTATGTGCGGAAACACAAATACCAAAATAAATTTAAGAATAAATTGTAATTTATTTGATTAGCTGAAACCAAAAAGAAAAAGTTGACGGAGGTGACGGAGGTCAAGGAAAGCTCGAGGGGGTACATCGAATTTTGCTTTGGATTTTTGGTCGTTTTACTTGGAACAGGTAGCAAAAAATTTTAGCTTTATTAATTATACAATATAATAAACGTTATATGTTTTTAGTTGGATGTACCATTTTTACTGGTTTACTTATTGGTATTCCCATCGCAATGATAGTAATTGGTAATTATTAAAAGTATGATGTTATAATTTCGAATAAAAAATCTGTTTTTTTTTCCAGCTTCTGTATACATGAATGATTGTCCGATCAGCCCGCATATTCCAATTTGGTTACTGGAATTTGGTGTTCTGATCTTGGCACGTAAATGTGCTTTTTTCGTGTCAAAGGATAAAACATTTAAAGATCAACAGGAGAGAGGAGTTTATAGCACATTAGATTTATTGATTGGATGGTGGCCTTTAATAGGTACAAAACTACAAATCTCTTTCCCAAAACTAAATCAAAATAATTTTTAAAAATTACAATACCAGAACTAGAGTGAATATTTTATTTTTATTTTATTAGGTTGTATTCTGGTGTTTGAGGTCTACGAACCAGAATTCCACGAAAAAGAGTCAAAAAATCACTGCAACTACGTGCTGTTTAAGTTTTGTTTTTTTGTGGTAATTTTTGCAATTGTAGGGTTTACTTTGACTGCAATCGGAAAACTATATACTTTTTGCAAAAATTGTGTTAATGAAGTGAAAAAGGGAGACGAGAAAAAAGAGAGAAAAACTGATGTAGAAGCTGGTAAAGTCGATGATGAAGAGAAATGAATTGTGCAGGAATTTTAATCTGCCAAACCTTAAAAGATGTGTAAATGATTCATTTTGGTTTTGCATATAAAAAAAAAAAAAAAATTGTTGCTTTTACTTAAACTGAGTCACTTAAACTGAGTCACTTTTATGAGTTATTCACGTCGCCTGGGAAATCAATTTCAGTAAATTACACCAATAAAAAAAACTTTTCATATTTTATTCGCTAACTGGTTTTTAATGAATTTATTTGTGCAAAAAGGACTCTTCCACAAATGGGTGTGTTGAAAAGATTTTTAAAAATTATTTTTGAAATTCACTAAATAAAACTTTGTAATTGCACAAATAAAGTACAGCACAGAGCACATACATTAATCATAAGGCACGAGCACAAATTTTTTTTTATATTGAACCCAACCACAACTCAAGATTCTATTCAATTTTGATATTGAGGGCGTTGAATGATGCGTGAACTGGCCAATTATTTAATTTCGTCTTATTAAGAATCAACTGTGCTTGAGTCGAAAAACTGAGAGTAGAATCAAAGACCAGAGTGACAGCTTTTACACCAAACATGACGGTAAGCCGCAGCTTTACAAAAGATCTGATTTATATTATTAAATTTCTCACCTTTTTTTTTTATCTTAAAGTCCAGTGAAACTGTTACCGTAACTGTAGTTGAAATTAAAAACGGTAAGATTATATAACAAGAAATTACGTTACGGTAGTTTATGATTTATTTCTGACTAGGAGTTGCAAAGCACGAAAGTCTCTTGGTGAAAAGAGTGAAAGAAGCAAAAAAGAATTCTACAAATCGATGTGAATTTGTACAAGCACTTCTTAATGCCATTGGCGCTACAAGTAATATTTGTCTTCAATTTTAAAATGTATTTATTTCTAATTTTGATTTAATACGTCATATAGGTGGTTGTACTTGCTTCCTTGTTTTTCTCCTTACAATTCCGATCATTATGGTTACACTCGGTAAGTTTCTATACTTACTTTCATCTCAATCAGAAAATTAAAAAAAAAAAAATTTATTTTATTTTTTAGGCGCGGTTTACGAATTCGATTGTCCCGCAGAAGAATGTCTCCCGTACTGGATGATGTCATGGGGCTCACTGGCTATTGCAAGATTACTCATTACCATTGGAATAAATCAAATGGATCCTGAAAAAAAGAATAAAAGCAAATGTTTGCTTTTCGTTCATCTTATCGACATTTTTCTTGCGTTAGGATTCATAGCAGGTATAATTAAAAATTTAAAACAAATCTAAGCATCCTACAACAGATTTGCAATTATACAATACAAATCTTACCATTACTTTATTTATTTATCTGCGAGATAATTTTTATTTATCTTATCTCGATTATATAATTGCAATTGCATGAGAAACTAGATTGATGACCTTCTCTGAGTCTCGTTGCTCTGCTCCTAGAGGGAGACGTCGGTCTTAATTTCTTTTTCCCAATTAAACTTGTTGGCCTTCATTAATTAATAATTATTGTACCCTTAATTACTAATTTTGATTACGCATGTTTTTAATCGCAGGAACGTACTTTGTGTACCACATCTTCGAACCTGACTACGAAAGGCAATATGCAACGTCTTTTTGCGAACAAGGAATGTATTTGTTTATGTTTTGGGTTTACAACTTCTTGTACGGGTTGTTAGTTGTTTATTTACTGTTTTTATTTTGCGCATGTATTACGGTAAAGCTGAACCATGAGAGTGAGTAGACGAAATGCTTATCAGTTACGGAAGCAACTTTTAATTAAAGTTAC
The DNA here is from genome assembly GCA_034695745.1 of Geophilus truncorum. Lineage (NCBI taxonomy): Eukaryota > Metazoa > Arthropoda > Chilopoda > Geophilomorpha > Geophilidae > Geophilus > Geophilus truncorum. Next base: position 2,842 of record JAQFZP010002599.1, on the reverse strand, counting down.
ATATACTTACAATTTCGTAATTATACACAAACTGCTTAATTAATTTTTGTACTATATTCAATTCTTTTACTGCCCGAATAAAGAAATTGTTTTATTTAAAGTGTTCTTTTGTTTGACGTTAAAATAAACATTAAAGTTCCGTAACGGAATTTAATCTTCCCTTGAATGCCTATTCCACATCTTATTGTTCATGATGGGAGATTCTTTAGTATAATTATCTCTAATTCAGCCTACACTGTACAAATTAGTGTCAATCTACAATAAAATTTCATCTACAGCTAGAAGCGCTTAATCGAAAAGAAATTGATAATAGACCGTTTTCCATTGCGCAGACAAACTTAAGAATTTTTAAATTAGTAAATTTACCCTTTTTTGCCACTGGTCTCTTATGCTCTTGCGGTAATTCGTAATTTCCTACTTTGTGATGCAATTGTATAATAATTCCACGATGATAAATCAAGTGACTAGTTCTGGTATGGGATTCATTAATGGGACAGTCGTCAAAAGATAGCAACAAAGTTACAAGTGAAAGACCAACCCGGAAAGACCCAACACCCAAAACGGACACTGCAACATGAGTGTAAGTACAACGCAAAAACAACTAAAAGAAACATTTATTTTCCTTATTTTTAAATTTTAAATATTTTACCTCATGTAATTTTCTACAATTTTAATTGCAATTTTCTAATTTTTAGAATCGTGAAGTAAATGGGGCCCACGGCATTGGAGGTATTTAAGTGAATTGTGGCTATTATAGTGGCGTGGGTCTTTACTGCAATGTAAACATTGAAATTTAAATCGCCTTATTATATTAACTTTTTCTTAAAGATGATCTTAACGCATCGCTTGGCGAGAATCTGTGTTCGTTGTGGACTAAAACAACTTCTGGCCTTGTATTCCTGACCAAGTCTGTTGCTCTTATTACGGCATCAAGTAATATTTTCACTTACATTTTAACCAAACTGTGAAATTACAATCGGTTAATTTTATTTTTATTAGTTGGATGGACCATTCTTCTAATCATCTTACCCTTAATACCTTTAACTGGACTCATAATTGGTATTAACAAAAGTTATAACATTTCAAAAGTTAAATGTTGAACATTTTTTTGAATGTAGTTATTTAACAATTTCATTCTGATAATTTATGATTTAAAAAAAAACAAAAAAACTTGGATTTGTTTTCCAGGCGCAATTCACAAAAACGACTGTCCAGTAGAGAACCGAATTCCATTATGGTTGATAGTTTTCAGCTCGTTTGCAATCATGAGAAAAATAATCTCTTTAGGATGCAAAAATTGCGAAGATTCGGTCAGGGACAGCAATTGGACGAAGGCGGCTACTTGGCTTGTTGACACCTTTCTTATTATTTGGTTCTTTTGCGGTGAGTTAAAAGTTACTTTTGAGTCCCATTTAAATAATCCATTACTCGAAGTTCAAGTACGAGTCTTAATAATGTCGCTTCCGGTACAAATGAATGAGTTTGGCAGAGAAGCCAAAAGACAAATTTTACAAAAAAGTATTTTTTGACGCTCATGTCGCTCAATATATTTGCAGGAACTGCTTGGGTATTTGGAGTTTGGAAACCCGATTACGAAGGCGATCGAGACGATCCACTTTGGTGCCATCCAGTTCTCTACATATTTTGTTTCGTGTTACAAATCATTGTCGTCATAATAATATTTGTTTTCCTCCTGTTTGCTTGTATTATCGGTCTTGTATTTACCTGTGCTTGCTGCGCTTGTGGTAACGCAATTGCGTCAGCTCAGGATAACAACACACGGAGAAAGGAAACAGATAACAACACCGATCCTGCAACGGTAACTGTAGTGGCAGTACAATAATTGTGTTAAAAACCTTAAACAATTTTTCCAGCATTTCAAATATTGTCATATTAAAGTAATCTTGCTTTTAACTACTACTTTGACTAAAATAATAATGCTAAGCAATAGATAAATGTATTCTTGCAATAAAAAAAGAATATTTGCTTAAAATGAAGTTGTCTTAAGTTAATATAAGTTGCAAGCAAAGCAATCGATAAACTGTAGATGTAGATGATAAAACCTGGCGCATAATAAAACTCTTTATTATTGACCAACCAATCTTTCATTGACGCGGTATGTGGTTAAACATGATCTACCCCTAAAATTAGCTTTCATCGCCTTAAATGACGTCATTTGTTAATACCTGTCCGTTTTAAAACTGCAACAATAAACAAACAATACGCGATCTAAATTGGGATGACGAGCCTAGTGGTGGAGAGATGTCGAACGTATTGTGTGCATTCTAACGATTTCAATGAACTGAATATTTCCTCTGGCTGCTCGAGGGTGAATTTCAAAACATGATGGGCGTAATGGCATTCGTTCGAGAAAAAATGGTAAATTAGATAGAATTAGTGTGATTAATCGTTTATTTCTGATTTATTAATTATTTTTTCAGAGTTCCAGCAGTGAAATAAAACTCAGCAATGTTATCATGACTGTTATTGGCGTTTCTGGAGCTGTAGCTGTCATTAGCATAAGTAATTGAGTTCTCAGATTATCACACTACCGGTAACAAATATTTAAAAAATTGGCAAAATTGAGGCCGGTAAATCGAAATCCTCCAGCCTCTTGTTAGCCTAACAGGAGAAGCAAGCGGGTACGAGGCTTACACTTGTTGGGTGAAATCAAGGAGTTGGATCCAACTCTTTGGTGAAATGTGAAAGGTGAACTATGTGCCTCACAGTAATATCGGGGAAATACGTGAGGGACGAAAGTACATTGCCGCGAACAATGCCACCATCCAACACGTACTCCCAAGAACCACGTAAGGGACGAAAAGCAGGCCCAGGCTACCCA
>JAQFZP010002598.1:0-13030 GCA_034695745.1 Geophilus truncorum | reverse complement strand
CTTTGATCGACATATCCCTAATCAGTGTATCAATCTCGTTGTGGAAATGTACCGTACGAAGCCAGGAAATGGAGACGCTGTTCAGGCTGTTCAATGAGACAATGACTATCATGTGTGGGATGATTTGGAGCCCATCGTGTGCGATTGCATCCGTCAATTGCATATTCCTCTCATGCTCGAACCGCCTCTCGTCAAAAATATTAGATTCGTCCTCCACGAATTTCAACAATGGATTACACGTTTGAGCTTATTGTGGCCGGAAGTTATCGATAAGTCTCAGCTGCCGATCTACTTGGACCGCACGCAGTGGACTCCGCACGGCGAAATCGACGTGCGCGAAACGGCGCTTCGTCTCTACGAGTCGTCAGAATTATCGCATCTTCGAGACGAAATTTCACGCACGTTCTGCGTGGGAAATTATTCGGATTTGTCGAGCGACGACGATGTCAGTAGCAAAACTCAACGAAATGTCGGAAAACACCAAATGGCGTTTTTTGGACGAATTATTGCGACGTCCCTTTAAACAAGACTTACGAACAAAATCAACGGTGAAAATTTGGTGCATTCTGATCTCTCAAATGTCCAGCGAACATTTGGATTTGTTTTGCTCTTCTCCTTTATATTTTGATTTTACTGAGCATTTGATTTGACATTGGCCTTTAGTCCAACTTCCTCCGGCCTTCGTCAGGCTCAGGAGGATGTCCGAATGCCATCTTGTTTGCGGCTTTCTTGTTTGTCTCAGCCTGCATAGCTTTAAGTTTGTGTATAGTGAAGTGATCGCGAATCTTTTAGCATTGTTTGGACTCGTATTTTTGAATAATAATGTAAAATACGGTATCGTGAAAGCAAACACTTTGTATTTTAAAATCTGAGAACTAGAAACATCAACTCACTTTTAAATCTCGTGCAGTTAATGTAATTATTGCATTTTGCTTCGAAAATTCCCGCTGTTAATATTTGAATGAATGTGCAAACTAAAATGGAAATAAAATTAAAATTAAAATATCTAAAGGAAAATTAACAAGTTTAAAACAATTTAAAAAGTAATTTAAAAGGGTAGTAGTTTTGGGTCCTATGCATGATGGCGCGTTGCGTTTAGGCGCCAATTGTTGTCAGAACTTGCAGATGTGCGTGCAGATCGCGATTAAATACCAAGTGTTTTTAGGGACGCAAAACATAATCAAATTGTTCGAATCATTCTTTCACTTCTTAGGTTCCATCGTTAATTACAGTCAGGATCCAGAAGTACATTATAAATACATTGACGTGAGAATGAAAGTGACGCGTGTCTTTGTGGCATTTAATTAATAACAGGCAGCAAATTAAATTAAATTAAATTATACAAGAGCTGTTAGCCTGTAATTCTTAAAATTTAATTTCTAAAATGTATGTATATTTTGGGGCTCCATCGTGCCGGCAGCAAATAATAATGGTCGTTGGCAATTTGCGGCTCGTTCTGAAACTTGTTCTTCTATAACTACTGAGTCAAGTTGCATGACGACAGCACACCCCTTCCTCGCCCTCGACTTTGCTGTGGTTGTTCGAATTCAGGTTCATCAACGAGGCGTTGAACAAGTTGCAAGAAGAGAGAAAGAGGAAAGAAGTAATCTACTTGAGGAGAATTCAATGTATGAGCAGAAATCATTGTTGAGATTTTGTTTGTTTGTGTTTGTGTTTATTTGTTGTTTTAATTTTTACTTTCAGATGAACTATAAACGATGATTATTGTTGGGCTTATAATGATGGCTATTTAGTTTTTACTAAACAATTTGTTTCCCCCCCTCCCGGTTTTCTGGCATTCTAATGTCATTTGTAATCATTTCTATTTTCTTTTGTATGATTTGGATTTATTTCGTCATTAACTTGTTTAGCCTAGGCCTCAAGAATACTCTTAAATTAAAAAAATATAATTTTTTGGGGGACTAAAAGCCAACTCTTCACCTCTTTGTGGTGTTCCCTAGGCTATTTGTGTGGTGCCAAGAGAGAGCTCTGGTCTCATCGATCCCTGTATTAGGGCAACTAAGCGGTTCAATTCGACTTGAAACCAAGTTTATGTTCTTACATTTAAAAAAATAATTTTTTGGGAACTAAAATCCAACTCTCCACCTCTTTGTGGTGTCCTCTAGGCCATATGTGTGGTGCTGAGAGAAATCTCTGGTCTCATCGATCTCAATTTTCTCAGTTGCCCTAATATATTAGGTCAGATCGAACTGCTTAGTTGCCCTAATATATTAGGGCAACTAAGCAGTTCGATCTGACTAGAAACCAAGTTTATGTCCTTAACTATGCTTTAGTAAATTTTTAAATTTTCAACACTTAATGACTTAAATTTCAAATTACACTAAAACCCAAATTTTACTCAAAAGTTAACCGTCATTGAATAAACCGAAGGAAAAACAGTGCCGTGCACAGTTGAATGTGTTGAAAGAGAAAATTGGTAAGAGAAAAATTTTAAAAATATATGCTATACGTATGTATATACGTCATTAAAATCTTTAACTTACAAGTATAAAACATTAAACAATGATGATATAACCGTCGATACAAAGATCAAATTCGCGCATCTGTCGAGTGAAACGTGGACAAAGACGCTTGACTGCGTGGCCGCAAGTGCTGCAGAGAAGTACGAGTACGGGGCGTCGGGCGAGTCGTCAACTGACAGCAACTTGACAGAAATAGGTAGTAAGTTAGATAGTAAGTTAGATTTGAAGCACTTGTTTTTTTTTTAGTGTTGTTTTGGGGTTTGATGCATGTCAATTGGGTTGAAAGATGGCAAGGAAATTTAACCGAGTAAAAGCAATCGAAATGGAATACTTTTCCCGACGGAAGTGCACGATTAACGGTTGAAAACGCTAAGTCTTCGGACAAGAGAAACCAACGAAACTGGAGCTTTGTCGGTTCTGTTGAAAGTGAGCGCTAGAACTCGACCCCGCAACAAACACTTTTAATTCACTCATTTATCATCTCAACTATGTCAGAGCTTCCGGTCATCGTTTGGGGACTGAAAAAAAAACCAGGTCACCAAAGGTTACCCATTGATGCTATCTGCTAGAATTACTGGACATCCAAAACTCACTGTCAAGTGATTTAATATGTCTTAGAAACCGGTAAAACCCTACAAGGCAAAACTCTCCGAAGAACCTGTTGGAACCGTATCTTTAGCGATTGAAAATGCCCAACCGGAAAATATTGGCAAGTACAACATTCAAGTGTCCAATCTACTCTGAGAGTGCTCTTCATCAGCTGATGTTTCTGATAAGTGCATGATGCGTAATTTCAATGTTTTTCTTATTTAGCCGCCGAACAAGCTCTTGATTTCGAAGTTAACATCAAAGGATGCGAGGGATTCCAACTTCGGAAGGGAAAGTCACTAAATAAAATAAAAAACCAAATTCCCCGCTGAGTTAATTTAATTAAGTTAAACGAGTAAACGAATGTTTGTTACCTTATGTACTTTTTATAATATTTGATTGAAAGATGGTTAAAAGTTGATGTCACTCTCTAGTAATAAAAATGTAATTTTTTTTTTTTGTAACAATTGGTGTTTAAAATAAACATCAATTCATTAATAACCAAATTATTTATTTATTTTTTAAGTTGACAACGTTAAAAACGAAGCAGAATTTTATTTTTTAATCAGTTTTTCGGTAGGTGGTTCCATCTCCTGGAATTACGGAGAACTTAGTCATGGGTCAAGGCGGGTTGCCTTATGCGTTGGCGAATTCTGACGTCATCTGTAATACCAATCAGCGAAATCAACCAATCATAGTGATTGTCACTTCTCTACCTTGATATTGACGTCGCATTGTTCCCGTTGCAAATCAGAGAACGTAACAATGAGTGAATTTATGTTGCCATTACCGACTATGATGGACTTATCCCTATTCAGTGTATCAATCTCGTTGTGGAAATTTATCGTACGAACTCAGGAACAGGAATGCATTGAGCTGATCTTGTCCATGAGCACGGTGGAAAAGGGTTACACCGGGGGAACAATGTGGTGTGTTGTGGAGGCCAAAGTGTGCGATTGCGCACGCCATTTGCACATTCCTCGCATGCTCGAAACGCTTCTTGTCAAAACGATTAAACTTGTCGGATTGGCATTTAAACGATGGATTGGTCGGTTGGGCTACTTGTGGCCGAAAGTTTTTGATGGGTATAAGTTGGCGATCTACATGAACCGCACGCAGTGGACTCCGCACGGCGAAATCGACGAGCGCGAAACGGCGCTTCGTCTCCTAAAGTCGCCAGAATTATCGCATCTTCGAGACGAGATATCGCGTACGTTTTGCGTGGGAAAGTATTCAGATGCGCCGAGCGACGACGATGCAATGGTGGCCGCTTGTTTTCGTTCATTAGAAAATCTCAACGAAAGTCGGTTGGCGTTCGTTTGGTCCAAAATGTCGGAAAATACGAAATCGCGTTTTTTGGACGAACTAGTGCGACATTTCCAGACGCTGGGACATACAGCAAGTGATCAAGGCAAAATAAAATCAACTGTGAAAATTTGGTGCTTTTTTATCTCTTAAATGTCCCGCGAACATTTGGATTCGTTTTGCTCGTCTCCTTTATATTGGTATTTTACCAAGAAATTGATTTGGCATTGGCCTTTAGTCAAACTTCTTCCGGCCTTTTCCAGGAGGATTTCCGAGTCCGAGTGCCATCTCCTGCTCGAGTATTTCGCCTTTTACTGCTTTAAGTTTGAGTACAGCGAAGTGATACGAGAATCTTTTAACATTGTTTGGACTCGTACTTCGTACAAGACAAAGCGTATGCTGATTGATTCGATGAAGTTCTCGTCAGTCTCGTCGTATCTGTTAAAATCGAGGGATTTCGACAAGATACGTTCGTTATACGAGTGTTTGAGTGTCGACAAGATAAATCGGTTCGAATTCATGTTCGATGACCTCCGCTGGACGGCAGCGGAGCGGATGTCTTTCAAACAGTTTCACGACTCGTTGAAGACTGTGAACTCGTGAAAAGCAAACTGTTGTAGTGCGAAAATAAGATTTATTATGTTTATGAAATAAATTTGTAAATATCGTAGAAACAGACGTTTTGCTTGCTTTGCGTTTGAAAAAAAAAACAAAAAAAAAGACATTTCTTTGAATAAATGAATACATTTTTTGTAAATTTAACAATAATTTACAATAATTCTCGCCATCGGAGAACTCGAAACACCAACTCACTTTTAAATATCGGGAAAAAATTACCTAATTGGTTTAAATGTTTATTTTTTTTGATTTTAAGGGTTTTCGCTTTTCATACTGTTCGAAGCCCTAGTTTAAATTTTAATTCGATCTAATTAAATTTATTTGAAATATTTTTGTTGTCACTGTGAAGCAGAAAAGATAAATTCGGCGATGTCAAATATTAAATATATTACCATAACAGAATATTGTTCGCTCTGCTGAGTCATCACAGCCAAATTAAAAAAAGTAAATCGCATTTACAAAAAAAAAAAAAATGATTTTTATAGGCTGCGTGTGAGATGGAAGAAATTAAAAAAGTAGATCATATTTGTAGAAAAAGCTATTGTTACACTCCAGATCATTTATGAACAAATTACAAAGAGTTTTTTTTAACTCTCACAATTAAATACAATGTACATTTTTAATAACTTTTTGATTTTAAACTTTTACAATCTGTCACCAGATGTCGTGGCAATAGAAACTAGGTCAATAATCTCAAAAAAAAAGTTACCCTCAAACAAGGTGAACCGTTAAAAAACCAACTAATAGTGGGTGGGTGAGGACCAAGTGCACGAGTTTTGCAGCCCACCCGCAAACATTTGTTTATTTACAAATTCGCGATGCTTTTCAAACGATGAGTTAATTTTACGAGCAACTTAACATTCGTCTCCCTTTAATCAGGTACGTGGAAGTATAAATCACGCTCCTATTTTTGATTTTCGTCATACAGTAACTCACACAGATCGTATCACGTTGATAAAAGAGGAATCAGTGTAATAAGTGAATTTAAAATAACAAATTTCGCTCACAAATCACTATAAAAAGTCAAACTAAATTCGTTTATTTTTAATTTTATTTTTATCAGTGGGTGATATCACAATAAATTTGGAGTCTTATGTAATTTTTTTTTATTTTTTTAGGATGGATAATCATCACAGACTGAGTGAAAACCTTGAAAAGATCATCATGAAGGACGACACTACGAGTTCTGTTACGACCGAAGAAGACCACAACATACAACAACTTGAAACATTTAGAGAACGAGTTCAAAATGCTCTGCACAGTCATAAATTTCAAGTGAATTTTTCCTCTATAAAACCCACTTTTAAAGTTTTTACTAATTTTTATTTTTACATTTCATAAGGTTGGCGTGGTCATTTTGGTCATTTTCGACTGTTTATTGGTCATTGGCGAACTTCTCATCGATTTGGAGTCGAAGGATCACGAAAACGAAATCGCAGAGGTGAATTTCGAGAAATTTATTTTCAAAAAAATAAAAAAATAATTTTTATTTACGTTTTAAAAATTTCTAGGTACTTCATTACTTAAGCATTGCGGTGTTGAGTATTTTTCTAGTTGAAATCGCGGTTAAACTTTACGCATTCAGACTCGAGTTTTTCCATCACAAAATGGAGATTTTTGACGCCGTCGTAGTCATAGTGTCGTTCGTGCTCGACTTAACCTACACTCACATACATTCAGCCGTTAACGGACTTGGTTTACTTATAATTTTTAGATTGTGGAGAGTAACGAGGATCTTAAACGGTAATTTCATTTATTTATTTATTTAAATTAAAAAATTAAAATATTTATTTTTCAAAATATAGGAATAGTGATGTCAGTTAAGATGCAGTCAGAGCGTCGTTTACACAAAGAAATACGTGCCAAAGAAGCGTTGGAGAGTGAATTATCCAAGTTTCGTGAATACTGCGCAGCTCAAGAACAAGAAATCGAAGCCCTCCGTGCACTTTTACGCAAACACGCCATCTCTGAAGTAGAAATGGTCGCCCGGTCACCCGCACCGACCAACACACTCAACGTGATCGCAGAGGTGAATCACATCAACGAAAAGATCCATAAAGGATCTAAATAAAAATTTTAAAAAATATTTTAACTTATAAACAGCAATAATTCAACTTTTCATCAGAACCGATCGATCCCAGTACTTAATTTGTAGACAATCACAAGTACAAAATTAATTTCCCTTGGAAATTTTTCATTTTTTTTTAATATATATATATATTTAAATTTAAAAAAACATTTATATGTCACTAGATGAATTCTTTTAATTTATCCAAATCTGTATTCTTGCTAGATCATTTAGATAGAGATTTTATATACATTTCGATCAAGTTATGTGATTTATATTTATATTTTTATATTTATAATAACTGAAATTATGCAAATAAAGACAAATGTATTAAAAAAAAATTATTTCTTTATTTATTTTCTACAGTTTTAATAAGGGTTGAATAATCTATAGGATCTTTCGAAGGTATGTCTGATTTTAAATATTGAAAATGGGGGATAAAGTGAATCTAAAGAGCGACCGTAGATTTCATCGGAGAAGCAGACGACGAATGTTAGAAAAACGTTATCGACTCCGTCCAGCTGGGAATAAATAAGAAGAAATAATAATAACAGTTAAAGTAATTTTGAGTTTAATTAAATACTTTATCTGGTGATTTGAGTGTGCACAGTGCTTTGTTTTTTGATCGCATTATCATTGGTCCCAGGTAGTCGAGGATTGAAATTAAACGTTCGAATTGGATTCGTTTCCGTTTCCGGTCCTTCGATGCTTCTCTGATTACGACGATGAGATGATGAAATAATGTTCTTTCAGTCGGGGTCATGTTTAGGGATTCCATACTGAAATTTATTTTGAAACAAAATTAAGTGTTTCGCCTTCTTGTGTTGAGATTTAGTAACTTGATTGTTGGTTTCAAATTTCAACACCAGGGAGAAACTTACGCTATAATTTCACTTCCCATCGCTTTGATTTTTGGTTCTGTCAAGGATTCTTCGGTGAAAAACCGTTGACATAAACTCTTCCATTTTTCTTTATCCAAAATTGGATGCGGGAGATGTTTGAGGAAATTCTAAATTTAAATTCTCGTTAAATTACGTCACTTTGTATGAATTTTTGATTTTTAAAGGAAAAAAAAAATACCCTAAGTGCAGCTAAAGATGAATTTTCCGAATAATTGCACATTGGAAAGCTCTTTTTACTCTTTAATTTCTTTTTTAATTCTTTGGATTCCTTTTCCTGAACTGGGCATAATGGAATCAACGTATGAACTTGAGATGCATTCACATACAAATGAAGCAGCAATGACTAAAAAAAGAATAAAAAAATTACAGAAAATCCATTAAAAAAACACCAAAAATCTGTAAAATACTTGTAATTTGTCTGGAAGTTTGTCTTCGATGCATAAAGTGCCCAAACTCAGCCCAAACTGCAAACTGCAACGGAAAAACATACAAAATGGCGGCGGTTAGTGGTTAATTTCATTAAAACTTTCAATAATCTTTCTAATAATTACCCTTTGGCTTCTCTACCCTGAATTTTGAAATAATTTTTAATCCACCAAAACTCGAAGGAATTTATCTGCATTCATGTGAAAAAGCGCCATCGATTCTACCAAGGAATGTGGCCATAGAAACAGCTGAAACCGATCAACGCCCAATCACTGGTTGCTAGGCAACCCATCAACATCTTACTTGCGAGTTGTAAATTACACATCACATTCCTTTCACGTTTTTATTGATCGTGGCTGTGGGAAGAAGCGAAATTCGAGGTAAACACATCCGAATTGACCGACGCGAGGTTTGTGCGATTTGACAACAGATGGCGCGCGATTCGCTGCCCCATTTGCTCACTGTGTTGCTTCACTTTTGAATGTTATGTCGGTGAGTTCGAGTCGAAAAATGTCATTTTTAGTTCGTATTTTGATTTTAAGTGATTTCAGGACGTAGAAAAGAAGAATTTAACCGAAGCGCAGTTGGAAGGTTAATTTCAGTTTGAATTTTAAATGTTAAATTGATTTTATGTCAATTTATGCATTTTTTTTATGCAGAATTTCGACAGGCGTTTCAGTTTTTTGATCGAGACGGTGATGGATCGATTACGAAAGACGAATTAGGAAGAGTTATGAGGAGTTTAGGTCAGTTTGCATCCGAAGACGAGTTGTGTGACATTTTAAAGGAAGTGGATATAGATGGTAAGATTTAAATTTACTGATTCACGATTAAATCTAAAATCGAAACTTAATTTTGACGTTGTCAGGTGACGGGAGTTTCACCTTTAACGAATTTGTTGAAATCGTGTCTAATATGTGTAGATATAACCTTTCAACACCCGAAGATGAAGAAAATGAATTAAGAGAGGCATTTAAAGTAATTTTTTTTTTTATGAATTTTTTTAATTTTTTTATTTTAATTTTTTTTTTTTGGTTGTTTTAAATTTTTTTTTTAGGTTTTTGATAAACACGGCCGAGGTTTGAGGGAAAAAAATTGAAATATGAAAAAAATTGAGTTTTATTTGGTATTTTGCAGGTTTTATCAGTGCGTCTGATCTAAGAATGGTGTTGCAGTGTCTCGGAGAAAGCCTTTCAGAAGAGGAAAGTGAGAAATCAATAAAAACGTCGTTTTCTTAATTCCCCTCGTTTATTACCTGTAATTTCGAGCCCAAATCCCTTTATGTCGTTTCAAGTTGAAGATATGATTGCCGAAGTCGATTTAGATGGAGATGGAAGAATTGATTTTGATGGTATATATCATTATTTAATAAAAACTTATTTATTTTTTCTTAAAAAAAAACAAAAAAAAAAAAACAATAATAATTTCAGAATTCGTTCACGCCCTGGTGGAACCGAACGAAGGCGACAACGAGACCGAATCTGAATCTGTGTTCGAAGAACCAACCATAGATGTCGCTGAAGAAAAAAATTAAAGGCAGATATTTTATTTTCACTTTATTATTCGAAAATTTCATTTGTAGAACTCTTAAATTAACATAAATTAAATATAATTTAAAATGGCAAGACGGTTATTTCATCACTGTACACAAGTTTTACTATACAATATATTAATATACAATTTAATAAGGGATTTGGTTTTGGTAGTACTGGATTAAGTCGTAAGTTCGGGTGCGGAAGTTCAAAAATGAATGTCTGATCACGCCCAACATAAACGCCGCTGCTTCTTTATCGCTGCTGTTCGGACTGAATCGTGCTCGAAGTTGTTTGATCGTTTGTCCTCGAAAACAGGGCAATCCTGTGTCCAGCATCAGAGATACGAGAGTTATTATCGCTTCGCGGTAAGGTCTAAGAAAAATATTCAAAATTTCAGAATTTCAAAATTTTGCTGAGGTATCGATCTGTCGTGAGATGGTTAATAAAGTGTTTATGTCTGTTAATAGATACAATTCTACTTTGCAAATGGCGAATGTCGGTGTGAAACGAATCGTGTTTTTGGACCACAAAGTCAAGAAAATTGATGTTTCGGAGTAGAAAAGTGTCCAGATAAAGGTAGGAGTTTATGCGTTTTTATTTATTGAGTTTTTCTTTAAGTTTCTCGTGAATTGAGTTTAAGTTTTGTGAGTATTTACCTGACTGCTACATACGCTTGTGCGCAAAGTGCCATAAACCATCTAAAGGGCGCAGCTTCCATTTTTCCTCCCATGATCATCACCATTTCATCCGTTAACTTAATATCGGGTTCGAACCCGAGGTTTCCACCGGGTGAACTTTCAAACATGAAACCAAAATCTAAAAAAAAAAAAGAAGTAAATAAATAAATAAATACAATCTAAACCCAAAAATAGCCAAAAATTTATACAAACCAATATGAATAATATGTCCATCAGTATCCAACATAATATTTCCATTATGTCTATCTTTAATCTGCAGCAAAAACCCAATTACGCTGTACGCCGCCATACTTTTAATGAAATTCCTCCGCGCTTCTTGGAACTCCACCGTCACCGGATCCCCGTATTTCTTAATGAAATATTCGTACATTCCTATATCAGTCTGTCTCCCGAGCTGATCGCGAGATTTAGCGTTCGGGATGCACTCGATAACCCCACACTAAAAACAAAAAAAAAAAAAAAAATTTAAAATCAAACTTCCATATTCCCAAATTACAAAATTCTACCGACCCCTGGCGACGTTGCGACGACTCTGTATGGAAACAGGAAAAGATCGAGTCCGACTTGCTGAAATATGTTCTTAAAGATTCCGATCACTTGGAGCGCCAACATATCCTGTCTGACGTCATCGCCCACTTTAAAAATAGCCGATTGCCAATACTGCGACGCCGTCGGAGTTCCGTCGACAGCTGTTGACGGTACGACGGCGCCCTGTGCCGCTTGCATCGCCACCGACTCCAGTTCTTGTATGCCGCAGTGCTGCACCTTGAACCGGGCGAGGAACGGAGCTTTTGCCGCGCTCTGCATAGGGGTGCCGGATTTGTAGTCGATGTCCATGACTAATGCCTCGGGGTTGGAGGGCAGATAGCAACCTGGTTGCACTTGGATCTTGCTTAAAGCGGCCAGGCAAGCGTGTTTTCTCTCAGCGCCTTTGGGGAAGGGGCGAATTTGACCGGAGATTGCGGTTATGCGACCGAAGAAGTCGAATTCCTTCTCGTAGAATTGTTTCGCGGCGCCAGATACGGAGTTGATGATGTTGTTCATGATGGCTTCGAGGGGTTCGTAAAGATCAACTGGAAAAAAAATTTGAGAGAAATAAAATAAAATGGAATTTTTGAATTTTCAACATTGAAAGTGTTGAATTTTTAAATTCCCAACATTTCCTTCACCATCTTTTTGATGCGCGTCTTCATCAGCGTACATATTCGTCTTTATATTCCATATGAGTTGATGCGCTAACAACTGCGATTTCTTAGCAGCACGTAAAATAAATTCCGTCACATACCCCATCTGAAAACACCAAAAACTCATTCTCACTAAAATTTCTCATCAATCAAATTTCTAAAACCTACAGTATCGTATCGAACGGCTTGCACCAACTGCGGGATGTAAAAAAGCACCACATCTGGCGGATAAGAGCTCAAAACCCTCACTGCAAATTGCGCCGTCAGAGGGTGCGGCGGATACTGCCGCGAAAAATAAGCCAAAGCCCTAACGGGCGGCACCAAAGCCCAAGTCAAAATATGCGTCAACTAAAAAATAATACAAAAAAAATAAAAAAAATAATTGATATTTCTTTATATAAAAATCTTTTTCAAACCTCTAGTGCATCGCATAAAATCGTATCGGGTGTGATAATGTACTGTAAAACCTCGGAAACGGACGCCACGAGTCCCGGATTGAGCCTCACCAGTCTTGAGACCTCCTTGACCAGCGCCTCCGAGTTCTTAAACCTGGTAGGCAAATGCACGGCCAAGATGGGACTGATGTCCCACGCCAACCGCGCGGTGTCGCGCCACATCCTTTCTGTTACCGGTTGACTTCGCCAGGCCGCGATCGTTTCTTCGCCCGCCAGGTGGAGCTCGGGCTGCGTCAGCGGGTTGTGCCAGGTGACCAGAAACTCGACCTCGACCGCGAGGAGTCCGAGGATCAAGTTCCGCTTCTTCATGTAGTCTTTGACGAAGTTGTCCACGTCCGTGCTGCTTTTGCGCGGACTTCTCGACGAGCGCCGCGACACGGACGACATGCTGCTGCTGAACGGGATCGTGTTCATCCAGCCGCTCGAGTTGCGGCCGGCCAATTCGCTCGTGCCGCTCTGGAAGCGGTGGTCGCCACCTAGAGTCGCGAGAGGCGGAGTTGGGTCAGAGATATCTGGAAAAAACACAGTTTGGCATTCGCATGCAACACGCACTACGCACTACGGTGCTTTGAATAAGGGATTGGATTGGGGAGACAATGGGTTCACGTGGGTACCTCCGATCATGCTGGCGCGTAGGTATTTCTTGTCCGAGTGCATGCTTTGCCAGAATTTGATGAGCACTTGGATGTCTTCTTGGAGGTCGGGACCTTTTTGGACTGGACACATGGGTGCACAGCTGGTTAGGGAAGAAATGGGAAAAATTGGAAA
>JAQFZP010002597.1:0-13030 GCA_034695745.1 Geophilus truncorum | reverse complement strand
CTCATCTTCCATTTGTCGATCAAAGTGAGCACGAAATCGATGAACGAAGGAAGGGAAAATCCCAACCAAAGACCGAGATTTCCGCCAAAGTCGCTCAAGAGGTTGATGGAGTCGTAAACCCATCTTTCTTTGAATGTTGTCACGTAGGGACTGCTGAGACGACCTTCGCATAGGAGTTTGTCTTTCACGTATTCGAAGTAAACTGAAAAGTCTGTGTGCTCGTTGTCGCAACTTCTCACGCAGCCGCAGTCGGTAGAGGGCGTCATTCCACATGTGGTTTTCATGTGTTTTAATGCAAGCTGCCATGTTGCAAGTGAGCTATTGCACTTGCCGAGATTTTGGTTTACTGAATACGGTAAACTGGAATTTTACATAAAATGAATTTTGAGACGTTAGCAGTTTTAAATTTTAGAAAATAAGTGGTTTTAGTCACTTAGTTGATTTAATAAAAAAAATCTAGCCAATAGGTAGCATTTAATTTCTGGGTTTTTTTTCTAGACTGTCTTTTTATGCAAACATCTAACACTATTATGTGATAAAAGTCACTAAATATTACATTTAGTGACTTTTATCACATAATTCATTAAGTCATTTATTTGTTGAAATTGAAAACAGTTAATAATACAGGGTGTTTCAAAATTATTGACCCATTTTCAAAGTTGAATTTAAAAAAAACTATTATAGTTAGAAACATGAAACAAAGTGCATTTGGTATCCCAACTCAACAAGTTTTTTCTCAAAAAATCTCAAGCTTGAGTTTCCAATAGAAAAAAAGTTATAATCAAAAAACCGAATGTAAGCAGTGCCATGTTGTTGTCTATGGGCACTCCTCACATTCGGATTTTTGATTATAACTTTTTTTCTATTGGAAACTCAAGCTTGAGATTTTTTGAGAAAAAACTTGTTGAGTTGGGCTACCGAATGCACTTTGTTTCATGTTTCTAACTATAATAGGTTTCTTTTAATTCAACTTTGAAAATGAGTCAATAATTTCGGGACACCCTGTATTTGCAAATTTCAATTGTTGTCTATGGGCACTGCTCACATTCGGTTTTTTGATTATAACTTTTTTTCTATTGGAAACTCAAGCTTGAGATTTTCTGGAAAAAAACTTGTTGAGTTGGGCTACACAATGCACTTTGTTTCATGTTTTTAACTATAATAGTTTATTTTTAAATTCAACTTTGAAAATGGGTCAATAATTTTGAAACACCCTGTATATTACTTATACCTGCAATGGTCGTTTTTGAATTTACTTTTGTAGCATTCAGCACCACAGGATATAAAATCTTCGAACGAAACGCATGGTTCGTCTTTAGTGCTGAGAAATTGATGCTGCAAAACGTTTTATATAGAAGTTGCTCACAAACTTTGAACATTTCTTACTCGAGTAATGCTCATTTCCATATGAACTTTGGAGTCAACAAGAATCCAAAATATTTCTTGAAAGTCAAATGGCTGATCCCATGCAAACTAAGAAAGAAAAACTTCAATGTAACAATAATCACTCAAAAACTTTGCAGTTGTTTACTGTAACGCCTCCGATTCCAAATGTAAAAGTTGGTATTTTAATTTCCAATCTGAGCATTTTAGTAATCTCAGAGCCAACCAAAATCCTATTAACTAATAAAAAGTAAATGTATAATATTTTAATAACAAAATTTATAAAACGGTAAAAAAAAAAAGTATTACATTTTAATTGCGTGCAGAAACACCAGGGTGTGATTTTTTTAATATGTTGAAGCTTCAAATCAACATGCTGCAGGGATAAAATAACGAAAAATATTACTTGTAGGATAAAACGGATAAAAAAAAAATAAAAAATAAATAAAACACTTACCGTAGCTTTTGACGTTCCGAATGTCCAGTTCCGAATAATATCGAGCGTGTTATTTATATTCCAGTATTCGTATATATCTACGCCTTCGGTTTGCAGAAGGTTGATTTGCGGGAGTAAACCGTCAAACGGCATTTTCATTTCGTAATGTTTGAAATATTCTAAGGAATAGTTATTGTGACACGTGCACCACATAGTATTTGGGAATTGAAAGGTGTCAATGGTTCGTTGTTCTACGTTTACGGCTTTCGGTGACGACAGGTAATAGCCGATGCAGTTGTACATTTGGGAGCAGTAAATGAGGAAACACAAAATGACGAATAACGACCACGAGATTCGATGTTTTAACTAACGTCTTTCGTCTACGATCATGTGGAATTCTGGTGCGATGTTGTTCTTCGAGTCTGCGATTAAAGATCTTACCAGACTTCGGTTTTTGCTTATTGAAAAGCGTTGATTTAGGTTGATGGTGATTGTTGCCACCTAAAAATGTGAATTATAAGTTGGGAGATTTCTTACTTCTAATAGTGTTTTTTAAATTACCAATGAAAATGGTGTTTTTCCAATGGCGGAAGGCATGATGTGTGACTTTTAAGAATTAGTCACAAACTGAGAAGTTTTTAAAAAAAATATTTCGAGTGAATTTGGAGCGATAAAAGATAAATTATCTCGTAATAAAAATCTAATGCTAATTTATCTTGTATTGATTAAATGTAAAAATACAAGCTTTTAATGTCATTTTACACGTTGTGGTTTTAGCTTTTATCACAACACAAACAGATTCAAATTGTTTATCAGTATAGACCCGATAAAGGCATAAAAGATAAAAAAAATATTCTATTCTGTTTTGAACATGTCATTTTTTATCCATTTTTTTCCAACAACTTTTAATTTAATTTTTAAAGCTAATCAATAGTGCATACAATATCTTGGTTCATAAAGTTTTTGTGGCTTTTGAAAATGTAAACAAAAACAATTTTAAAAATACCACAAAAACATCAAAAAAACAAGATATTGAGTGCCACTACTGTTTTAAAAATTTGATAAAACTTCAGTAAATGTTGGTAAATGATTTGATTCGCCGTCAGATGGCGCCAAGTTTGTTTTGATTGTGAAATGGTGATTACCGGTATGTTATATGTGTAAAACAGTTATGTGATTGTCAGTTTTTGCTGATTGAGAAGCGTTGGTTTAGGCTGATGGTGATTGTTGCCACCTACAAGAAAAATTGTGAATTATAATTTTGAAATGTTTTATTTCTAATAATGTTTAATAAGTTATTACCAATGAAAATGACGTTTCTTCGATGTTGGAAAACATGATGTGTGACTTTTAAAAATTAGTCACAAAATGAGAAGTTTTTAAAAAAATATTTCGAATGAATTTTGAGCGATAAGAGATAAATTATATCGTAATAAAAGTCTAATGCTGATTTATTTTGTATTGATTAAATGTAGAAATACAAGCTTTTAAATGTCATTTTAAACGTTGTGGTTTTAGCTTTTATCACACAAACAGATCCAAATTGTTTATCAGTATGAGACCGGATAAAGGCATAGAAGATAAAAATATATTTTATGGCATATTTTCTAAAATAGAATATATTGCTTTTTTTTATATGAAAATGCTGTTTTATCGAGCTGAAAAGGCATTTTCATGTTTGATGAAAAATTCACACAAACAGCCATTTTTAAATGTGGATACAGATCACTTTAGTTCCTCACTACGTCACTAAATTTCAATCTATACATTCTAATATCAAAGATATTTCAAAAACCCATATTGTCATAACCGATACACATAAAAAACACAGTCGAATCCAGTAGCTTACAATAAGCAAAATGTTTTTTTTTTAACAGCATTTACAGTCATTTTGGCTTGCCGGGGTCATGTGATGGCTGACATCATAGCTGCATATGGGGGGGAAAAACGTTTTGAGTTTCTCTACAAACTCATGTTACGTAAATGTCAATGTTTACAATAGTTTTTATGGAATACAATGTTAATTTCTTTTGTAATCACCCTATATAAGTTATGTGACATCACTCGCATACATGCTACACGTGTGAGATTGAAGATAATTGAAAATATATTTAAATATCAATTGTGAGTTTTAAATTTTAATTTTTGGGCCACAGTACTTTGACCCCAATTAATCAACGGATGGGCATTGTCACAAACAAGTTGAATCATGGTTAGAATACACATGCCTAAGCCGAGACCAATGGCATTGGCAACGTCAGAAATAAATGCCTCATATGAATATTGATAAATGTCACTAAAAACTTCAATTTTGTTGTTAAAAAATAAGAATAAAACTATTGTGGTAAAAGGGAAAAGTGGATCGAAAATATTTTCGTCATTGACATAAATGGTAAATTCACAAAGATTTTTACAAGAACATTCTTTTTTAACATCCGTTTGCAAGTGAAGTTTGATGTAGAGATCTCTGGTAGTTTTGGCAGTTTCTGGAGAATCGCAAAAACTCATGTTTTCTTTTTTAGCAAATGGCATGCTAAGAAAAATTACGAGTCAATATAAATTTAGTATACAGTATCTGTGAAATTAAATACCTGCAAAGTTGTTGATTTTTCATTTTATTAGTCAGACATGATTTTACACAATCGTAATGTTCGGTTTTGTTCTTTGTGCAAGGTGTCTTAATGGTATTCAGATAACGAACCTATATTTGTATTAATCATTTTTAAAAAGTGTAAAAAGTTATATTATATTACAGTATACAACCTTTTTCAATCTCATTGTCGAAACCACAAATTTCAGAGACGAAAACGGCCGGTGTGAAATAACAGGAAAAGTTGAATAACCAGGAGGATTCGTGTAAAACTGAATATAAAAGTTACTGTAGTTGGTATAAATTATTCACACAAGTTTATAAAAACCTACGTTTAGAACATCAGGCATGCAAATTGATTTGTCTTCATTTATTAATTCCATGTACGAGTTAAATGAACTGAATTTAAAAGGTTCTAAATTTTAAAATATAATACAGAAAGTGTTAATTTTGTTAATTACCATATTTTGTTATCAGAAGTAAATAAAGATAGAAGTGTAACACCCATCTTTGTGTGTAATACAGTCAACTCTCTTATATCCGGCCACCTCTTATATCCAGCCACTTTTGCCGAACCCCGCCTATGTCCGGATATAAAAGAGTTGACTGTATTACAAAACTCAATTATTTGTCACCATATTTTTGCGCAAGTGTTTTCATCTTTATTTACTTCTGCTATTATTTATTTCTGTTCTTACTGAAAGAGGTTTTGATGCAAACACCATGAATACTCTCAATTTCTTCTTCTTCGGTAAAAGCCAGTATCTCTTTCGGTAAAAAACTCTGCAATTTGAAAAATGTGGAGCATCTTAAAAGGAACTAAATCTTTAAACAACTTACAATATCGTAGTATATGTCTTTTGGGAATCTACTGAGTTCCATTGCACTCCAGAGTGCTTTTATCGAATTATTTTCAAAACTCAGAAGATCATAAATATCGACATTGCATTTGGTGTTGCTTAAATTATTGACTTTCAAATATTTTTCCTTTAACTCAATCATTGACGTGCTATGGTCTCCAGGACACGAAATTATGTCTGGAAATGTTATGTTGACAGAGTTTTGTATGATGATATCTTTTAGAATCGGTGTTGATAAATAATGCTGTAATTTTCCGACAATTACAGCAACACATAAAACAATGCAACAAATGTAAACTGCAAAAAGTAATTTTTTGTTGCGACGAGGTGTTGTAAAACACATTTTTTTAAGTTCTTTTTTATTAACTTTGAAGTAAAAGTCAATTTTCGCATCTATTGGATCACCTTTTCTTACAGTTTTAGGCCTTTTGACGTTAATTATTCGAATTGAAAAATGAACAAACGAAAGCAGTGAAAAACCCAACCAAAAGACAAAATTTCCACCAAAGTCCGAAAGTAGGCTCATGAAGGGGTAAAGCCATATTTCTTGGAAAATATTGATGTCATCGTAAAGTGATAAACGAATCGAGCTTACGTAGTGTTTTTCAGCGTTTGAAAAGGCTACAATGTGGTTATTCTCGCAGCTTTTGATGCAGTTGCATTCAGTCGTGGGATTTATTCCTGAGAGGTTTCGCACATTACTTCTATACATATCCAAAGTATCTTGCGAATTGTTACACGGTTTGAGACATCGTCCTTTCGAACATTTAGGTCTATATGGTAACCTACACATTTAAAGATATTAAGGGCCAGTTGCACTGATCAAACTTAAAGTTTACTGGAATTTAATCGAATGTTAAAGGTATTGTGAAACTCATAAGCAGTGCGTTCCAACAGGCAAACTATGCATTGCTACGTGAGCTAGAGAATCAAAATCTGTAATAATTTTTAAATTTGTCGTTTGAATTAGCGTGACACTCGAATTTTCGAAACGAGGCAAAATCTCGGCAATAAGTAGCAATCATCATTAACCATCTCGAATTTATTCTCGCTAAATATCGTCTTGCAATTACCAGATGAGACAAGACTGATAATTTTCTCGTTTTGATAGAAATTTAGGTTAAATGATTGGAAAGCTCTACTTGATAAGTAGAACTTGGTGTTAACTTTTGTTGGCGCCACTAGGCATTAAAAGCTTTAGTTAATGTTAATTTTATTTGGTTTACCAGCAGTGATTTTTTTCGAATATCTTTTCTATACATTCAAGTCCGCAAGTTATGTATTGATCATGTGGCACACAAGGATCTTGTGGCGAACTCAAATGAAAATACTATTATTGAATATATGAGATTAGATTAAATAAATTTAACAAAATTAACAGAATTCTGTACTTTTACTGTTCGGATACGTATGGATGTCTTAAGTAAGGAAGGAAAGGCCATTCCATACTGAGAATAAAATGGTCGGTCAAAAGTAAACTGATAAATAATAATTAAGATTAGAATTGATTTGATGAAGATAATGTATTTTTACAACCATTGCTATTGATGTTCCTGGTTGCACTTCTGGTGTTTGAAAATCAACTTTCATTGTCGCTCGGAGTTCATCATCTTTTCGCAGTGGTCTATTAACTTGAAAACACAAAAAACTACAATCAAGAATGATAAGAATGTTTAACTGCACTTATTTTAATATTGCTTATTATTAGTTTTAACGTTCCATTCTCATACAACCCTGCAACAAGCTGCAGACATCTAGTGACATTATTGGGTGTAAATCTTGCTTGAATTAGTGATGTCATCTTTGTGACATCATTTATTTTTCAGGTGGGTTTGTTTCTTATTTACACATGTTTAAGTGACCACACGCACTGCATGTGAGTCTCTTTAAACCTCAAAAGGCCTAAGAGGACCAGGTTCACAGAACCAGGATCTCTTGTACCTAATGTTAAAAGCCAACAAGTAAAAGACCCTGCAAGACATAGAAATGTGAGGTTTGGTAGAAATGAGAGATAGTAGATTGAATAACTGGTGTCAAAGAGAACAATTGGTAATGGTATCTGTCTCTTGGAACAATGGAATGGAAATGAGAGTAGAGATGTTTTGAATAGAAATCAGTAAATGCTTTGCTGTTGTGGAGAACGGACTGATAATTTACTTGTCTTCTTACCAACCATTTTCTGGGGTTTAACCCTGGAGAGCCCAAGAAGTTTGGAATTTCACAGAAACTGTGTTTTGCTGGACTTTTTAACAACAACAGGACACTCAGGCACAGTTTGATTGATCACTTCTTCTTGTGGTTGTGGTGTGATTACGATATCAGTACTAATGTTAAATAGAATACCAATACTTAAAAAGGCAAAATTTTAATAGGGTACTCTAAAAATAACTATATTTTTTTTATACTAATATAGATACTGATCTGATACCGATACACATCCATGATACTAGCTAATATTTTTCATGAAAACATTTGCTAGTATGACGTACCGTAATGTTTCAGAATCTTTGCTTAGTGGAGTCCTGGCATCAGAGAATTACAGTCTTTTCGCTGGGAGAAGAAAATAAATGGGAGGTACTTAACACTCGTTAAGCTCTTATTTTCAAAATGGTGCTATGACCAATGAGAAGCTAGTGTAACAAGTGTTAAGCACCTCCAGCTAACAGATTATAAGTACCCTAAAATGGAGGTGCTTAATAATGTTAAGTTCCTCTCTCTAAGAGGGCGCTAACTGTAATGAATATTGAGAAACCGGTGCCATCTATTTTAAACTTCTGTCTTGTTTGCTTCTCATGATCATTAGGGTCACCGCCATCTTGAGATCAAAGTTTAAGAGTTAAACACCTGTTTTACTTAATTCTCCAAGTGAACGGACTGTAAATCGGGCCATCCGGCAGATTTTTTTGAAACTACTGTACATTTTCATGATCTGCCATTACACAGTGAGCCAGAAGAACTTTGGATGACAATATTAGAATAAGTTCAGTTGAACATTTTTCTTATTATATATTATATCATATTATATATATTATATTATACAGATCAAACTTTGCTCTAACAATTGTGCAGTTAGAGTAACTGTCGATGTTGAAAGTTTTGATATGGTTAACTAGGTTTATCGATTCGACAAATCCAGTTTATCATCCTAATTTGCAATTGCAATATTGATTGATGGTTTTGATATTCAAGGTTAGGAACCTATGATGTCGACATCAAAGATAACCATTAAACTATGGATATCAACTGAAATCATAGTTTGTAGATACAGTATCATAAGTCAACTTGACAATCAGTAAACCATTGATATGAATTGAATTTGATAATCTATTCTAGATTAAGTTAGGTTTAATATTTGAATTTATGTTTACTATTAAGCCTTTTTTCTGAACCTAGTTTAAGCCTTTTTTCAATAATGCTGTTTTCAATAATGCAACTTGTTGAAGGGTTGTTGAGTCGGATTTGTGCGAAATAAAATGGCTGCAATGATTGGCTGCTTGGGTTTGGAGTTGTTAGTGTCAACAATAGTATTAGCAGTTACTTGTTGTTAGGTGTTGCCATCTTGCCATCATGTTATGCGGGCAAGCAGTAAGTGTGTTTGCGTATGAGGCTGGTGTGCATTGTTGTTGTTACTCCGGATTGTTACGCCGGATTGTTTGTTTGTTTGTCACGTGGTCGCCGGCTGTTTCAGGAATGTTTGGTTATGACGTCATTATCTCGACCAATCGTGACGTCATGCATGAAGTAGTATCTAAATGTTTGACGCTATCTCGAAAGTGTGTGAAAGCAGCGTGACAGGAGAGAGAGGGGGGGGGGATCTAAAAAAAAAAGCCATTTTTCGCGTGACGTAATTTACGAATGACCCCTGTATTGAATTACCTTTCAGACGAGCACACGTTCCCCAAAATGTAATTTCATTTTTATAAATCACAGACAGAGGATCGATGGCCTTAAATAATATAAATATATGAAAATTTAAAGAGATAACCATACTTTAACTCACAGTATTTTTCTTGATATTTTCAATTGAGGCACTTATCACGATATTGTCGTAACTGTAATTTAAGTTCCACACTTTGATTAAGTCCACACCCGGTATCGTTATGAGTTTCACTAGTGGATTAAAAGCATCGAACATTTGGAATTTTCCAGTTTTGTTGTAATAATCCATCGTGTATTTGTTTAAAAAAGTACAAATTGAAGCAGGCATCATTTCGATGGATTCCAGTGTTTTTTCAGACTCGTGAATAGATTTTGGGTTTTGCATGAAGTAGGAAATACGGTCGTACATTTGGTAAAAATATGCGACAAAGCAAACAATGATGAGAAGTGTCCACATGAAACGAAATGACAATGACCGACTTTCGTTCAGTGCTGGATCGAATTGTGGAGTTTCGTTGTTGTCTTTGCCAAGAGTTGCGATTAAATTTTGAATGTGGCGAGATCTGCGTATTCCTAGTCGATTTCGCATTGTTGTATTGTGAAATTCTGGTTGACTGAATGAGAAAATAATTTTGAGAAAACGAAATTACAATAAGAAAGTAATGAAAAAAATGAAAAAAATAAGTTTATTTGTAATTTCCATGGTTTCAATGACATGTTACTCGCACTTTAAGTAATTGCCTTTGCATTTGATCAATTTTCTAAATTTGTTTAGTTTTTACTTTTTCTTCCACTATATTTGTTCTTGAAATATTTTAAGTAATCTAAAATGCATTTTTGCTGGTTTTTATAATATAATGATTGAATGTGGAAAACCTTAATATGAAATTTTGGTTTTTTGGTTTTGTTTTAGATACAACGTAACACTGCGAGTGTGAAAATTTAAAAACACGAATTTTACAACTTTGCTTAAAACTACAGTAATACAAGTTTAAATTTACAAGATATCTTACCTTTATGCCTTGTCGCAAATACTATATATAAACTGACAACGAAATTAACAAACAAACAAATAAAACTTTATTGCAAAAAATTAAAAAAAAAATCAATACCGGTATAGGACAACGACAGTAAAAAGTCTGAATAAAGTCTAATTACACAGCAAAACATTTATGATGATATAATTTATTTTAGAGACACAAGGCTTAATAGAAAACGTGACAACGACTGTCTGGTCGATTCAAAAATGAGTTTTATAATCGATTGGTATTTTTCTTCTTGTGTGTGTAAATAGTGTGATGTTTATTTTTGTACATTATGGCATTTAGGAGGTTTAAATTTATCGACAATAATTATTTCACATTAAATTTGTTATTAATTTCATTGGTGTAAAAAAAAAATTTATTTAACTTTTTTCGTTGTTGTGGTTCTAGACTTATTTGCATCTAGATTTGCAGTGTAAACATAATATTAGTGATTAAAGGTAACATGAACTAGAATCAGTACGGAAAGTCCTAGGGTCAGATCCAGACCATTGCCAATGTCATTCCACAAAGCAGATAGAGTGTAATTGGATATTTTTCGCACGAATTCAACTTTGTTTGGAAATACATGATTATAACTCCTGCAGCTGTCATGCCATATAATTTAATTTCTATATATTGCGAGCAAACAGTTAACTTATATATAGACTAGAGAATTTTCAGTTATTGTGCTATATAGATTTCAAAACATTTAAAACTAGTGCAATGATTGGCCACTTGTTTAACTTTAACTTTTTTTTCTTCTGAATTTGGAATTCAAGGTTTAGATGATGGATATAAACATAATTAGTGGCTAAAATTATACAAGTTTACAACAGTCAAAATCTAAACAGATAGAATAAAGGTTTTAATGTGTTTAAATTAAGTTGAGGATATTTTATAGTCATTTGAGCAGCCTAAAAATATTGCATTAAGCAAACGTGTAGTATGCGTAGTATGCGTAACTAAAAATCTAATTCTACATTAAATTGTCAAAAAGACAACTTTGACTTTATACATATAACATTTAATCTCTTACCAAACTTGAAACCAATTTTTGACGTTTGAACTTACAGTGCAATGTTATCAACAGTAACATATTTAGTTACATGTAGATAAGATAGTAATTTTATTGTGCACATGTGAAATTGCATTTTGACAAACAAATATACGGGATTACTGACAAAATGTATTATATGTAACACAGAGAGACCGAGAGTGAAACCAATGCTATTTCCGATATCAGATACTAACGCCACGAAAGAATATTGCAGTTCTTCGACTATAGTTTCTATCTTGTTGGTAAGAAAAAGAAAACTAACTATCGTTGTAAAAGGAACGAATGTGCCGTAGCTGTTTTTGGTCTAATTTGTAAATTGGACGAAAACATGCAGTGCGGCAAGAACATTCTCGTTCAAGATTCGTCTTCATTTGAATCTCGTAAAACAACTTGCGAACTTGTTTGGCTGCCTCCGAAGAATTACAGAAAGGTACATTTTCCTTCAGTGCAAATGGCATACTGTTTAGAAATAAGAGTTATTGGTCGTTTTGTTGAATTTGTAAACTTGTGTACATTATACTTTTACCTACATAATTGTCTGGTTTTCAGTTTTCGATCTAAGCACTGCTGTTTACAATGATAATAGTCAGATATATTTAGATTACAATGGTTACTTTCTGTGTTGAGGTGAATAATCTAAAGTATAAAATACGAGTTATTAATGTACAATGTGAAATTCAGCACAATTACAGTATTTAAATATAACCTACATTTATCTTTGTGAATTCGATATATGTTGTCATCAACGTCGTATACGCAATATTGAAATCTGCAGAAAAATTAGGATCGTCATTCGGAGTGATGTAAACCTGATTTTGATTACGCGTTTGCAAGTCGCAAATAGAGACTAAGTAATTTACGTTCGTAAAATCAAATGGTGGACAAAACCTGCCAACTGATTCCATTGTCACATCAATTAACGCTGAGTATAGATCAAATTCTATAGGAGCTAAGTATAAATGTAACTTTTATTTTTTCTGAAGTGAAATGTGCACTTGATGAAATAAATAAAACTTACTTTTCTTTGACGGTTCTCGTCCACTTTGAAACAATTAGAAACAACGTCATCGTAGCTGTAGTTTAAATTCCACAATATGGTCAAATCAACATCGGATCGAGGAATGATTGGCTTAAATGGGAAAAGTAACTTCTCTTCTAGATTAGGGATGTATGATGTTGTGTTGTAGTAATTCATCACGTATTTATTTTGTGCAGTGCACACGTGGAAATCAGGATATATGAATTTATCGATTTTTTCTTCGATTACATCTACGATTTTGGGTTCTTCGAGACAGTAAGAAATGCGATCGTACATTTGGTAGAAGTAAACGAGAATAGAAAGAAAGACTAAAAATACCCAAATAACACGAGTTACACACGAGTTTTTTGTGTTAATCATCGGCTGAAATTCGTTTGGAATTCTTTCTTTAAGTTTGAGTGATTCTAGTTCATTTCTGACCTCTCGACCAACTCTTACGCTAATGTTTTGCTTTGATCTCATTCTTGCTAAAATGGTAAAATAAATTAAACATGTATTTTAACTGTAAGATATAATATTTACTAAAACATTTTTTATTTTAATTAAATATGGTAACTAAACAGTGCAGAGTGCAGACTGCAGAGTGCAGACTGCAGAGTGCAGAGTGCAGAGTGCAGAGTGCAGACTGCAGAGTGCAGACTGCAGAGTGCAGAGTGCACAGTGCAGAGTGCAGATGGCAGAGTGCAGACTGCAGAGTGCAGATTGCAGAGGGCAGAGTGCAGACTGCACTCTGCAGTCTGCACTCTGCACTCTGCCCTCTG
>JAQFZP010002596.1:0-13032 GCA_034695745.1 Geophilus truncorum | reverse complement strand
TAAATTAGCAATAATGGCCAATATTGGCAGCCCAATATTTATCCAATATTGGTATTGTGAGATCTAACCAATATTAGAATGCTGATATTTAACCAATATTGGACCAATATTAAAATCACAATATGGGCCCATATTTACATCCCAATATTTATCCGATATTGGTATCCCAATATTTATCCAATATTGGTATCACGAGATTTAACCAATATTGGCATGTCGATATCTAGCAATATTGGACCAATATTAAAATTACAATATGGGCCCATATTGGCATTCCAATATTTATCCAATATTGGTATCACGAGATTTAACCAATATTGGCATGTCGATATCTAGCCAATATTGGACCAATATTGAAATTACAATATCGGCCAATACTGGCATCCCAATATTTATCCAATATTGGAATCAGGAGATTTAACCAATATTGGCATGCCGACATCTAGCCAATATTGGACCAATATTGGTATCACGAGATTTAACCAATATTAACATGCCGACATCTAACCAATATTGGATTAATATTGAAATTACAATAAGGGCCGATATTGGTGTCCCAATATTGGCACTATATTGGTTACAAATATTGGTTATATTGGCCGAATCGATGCCAATTTAACCACCATTGGTCCAATATTGGTCCAATATATAATGTTACTTGGGATTGTTGTATACATTTAATGAGTTATGATAAGATGAATTCTCAATATGATATTAAAGCTTTATTTTATTAGACAAAATTTGTTTATAATGTAAGATTATTTGTGCCTGTTAGATAGCTTTCTTAAATTTAGTTGTTAGTTTAGTACGTAGTACTAGGTATCCCGTAGCGTAGCACGGGTATACTGCTAGTATTTTAAAAATTACAATTTTTTTACAAATACAGTAGTACCGTAATCTGAATTAATAAAAAAAAAATTGTAAAAAGTTTGAATCTCAATTGTCAAAAAAATATGTACCGTATATAATGGATATCTAATCTTGCTGGTTTCAAACTCAGCTGTCAGATTGGTAAAATAGTTTTATCTTTATCAATGTTGTTCCATACACTTTAATAAACTTTTCTGTGCCATCTCTTTTTAATACAATTTTTTTCAACTTTTGATAAATGATATGCAAAGAAAAGGTAAATATAATAAAATTGCAACTGGCAGAAACGAAAACACTGCTTTGATTAGTTTTTCAAGAAGATAGTTGCTTTTTTTTTCTTTTTTTTCTCTCTTTCTTTCTTTTTTCTTTTCTTTTCTTTATTTATTTTTCTTTTCTTTTTTTTTTTTTGGTCAAATGAAAACTTTGAAAAATGAAAAAATTAATATTAAACATGAAGTTTTTATTTTTGAACGACTTCTAACGAAAATAGCACATGGTTTCGGGAATACTTTTTGTCAAGTGTGGAAATATAATTTGGTTTTAGTGAGTGAAGAGGACATTGAGAGCTTTCTCTAGTAAATTTCACAGCATGTGAAGGTTATATTACCTTTTAGCACTGCTATTTCTTTGACAACTATTCACCTTGTATTTGTTTGAAGAACTTTAGTGTTCTTCGCTCAGCATTTATCTTATTTCACAACTTTGCCATCTTAACTCCAAATGTCACTACAAATGCGTTGGTTTTTGTCGAGGTTTGAAACTTGAAAGTATTGAAAATATTGAAAATCAAAGTTTAATTAACATTTTTTCACTTACGGTAAATAAATTTTTATTTTGTAATTTGGTTTATTTGATTAATGATGATCACTTATAATGCAGGGAAAATTTCTTTAAGCTTAAATGGTTTTCAGAGTATACCGTATATTTTCTTTTTAAATTAGAATGACTTATTACGATGATGATCTTTAATCTTTGTAAGTGCAATGCCAAAACTTCATTTGCTTAGTTTAAAATTTTATGCAGTTTACATTTAACTTTTCAATGTCAGTTTGAGTTAAAAATTAATTCAGATTTTTAAATCCATGGTTACCTAGTGATGGATTTATGAGTTAAAAGTAGCGATGAGGAACGCACTTCAATCAGAATTTCTTTTAGGCTTATTGCCAATTATACTTTTTTCTGATTTATATTCTCGGTACTGCTGGAATAGAGTTTGCATTGCGAATTGAACTTTGCAGATTAACTTCAAAAAGAAATATTTTTTTTTTTAAATGAAAGGGATGTTTACTACTAGGTATACTATTGAGAAATTATACATTAGAATATAGTTTATTATGGATGCACATGTGCGAAAAGAATGATATTCACAAAAAATATTCTTCTGAAAGTTTTTTTTTATATTTTTGACTTTTGTTTTATAGTGAATTGCACTGTGCATCTACATCATATCTCAATCCATTACTTTTTCATCTTTTTGTTTATACCAAATAATACACAAAGAAGAATCCATAAAAACAAAGTTATACCGCAATATTGTTATTGCAGCCAATAAAAGGGTTCATCAGAAATACAAATTCTTACTTATTCTCATATGTCCATAATCGTAAAAAACAAAACGTATAAAATGATGATGGGTTTGCGGTGAATATTTTGTGTGCTGCTGCTGCTCTGAAACAGCAGTTGTAGTTTATTTAATTCACCGTGAGTGTATACCATTTATTATATCTCTTATCTCTAAACTTTCTACATTTGGGGCTAAAATACAAGTAAATGATAACCATTCTTCTCTTTTTCAGTTTTTAAGCTGAATTTTCAATTTAACTGATGCACTATTTATGACTTTGAAATAAAAAACATTTATTGGCTGTGGTTTTTTTCTCTTATTAGGTAAATGGCAACTGGGAACTGAGCTCAACTTTGTGTGATTTCTACATAGCTATGGATGTGATTTGTAGCACTTCTTCCATCTTCAACTTGGTTGCAATCAGCGTAGACAGGTGACGTTTTCTTTTTCTTTTTTGTTTTCAGAATGTGGGTTCGATTTGAAGATGGAGATATTTGAATTTCTAATGATTTCTGACTTTCATTTTGGTAAAAATCTGGTGTGCATTGGATGCACAACCATAACAAATTCTTCAGAGTTAATTACTCTCATTAAAATTCCATTCCAGTTTGCTTCTTTCATTAAATTGATGGGGAAAACAGGGATTGAGGAATTGAGAAGTGTTGGAAATGCACTAATTAAGATGCAACTAGATAAAATATTATGCTTTTTGATTTGATTTGTTTTTGTTTTTGTTTTTGCTTTTGTTTTTAAGGACTTTTATTTTTTTAATACAAAAAGTGATTAATTGCCAATAAAAAAAAGAGTAAACAGATTAAATAGAGAGTTAGTTTAAAAATATAGAAAAAATTATTGATAATTAGCTTGAAAGTTTGTTTTAGGATTAACTGTACTGGTAATTATTTTTATTTTTAAATTTAGACAAAAACCTTTTATGTTTATGAATTATGCTTTCAACATCCTCATAGACCAGTGAGATTTTTTTAGACTCCTGTAAATCTCTTGATTTACGCATCGACTTTTAAGTGCAATTTTTTGTATACAGAACGCGCACTCCTTGGCAAGGTCTTTTAGCCGTGAGTGAATTAATGCATTCTTTTCGAAGGAATGTTATGTGCCTAGATTTTCTCTGTAAAAAGGGAAAGCAGAAAAAAAATCTCATTGTGCTCACCTTAGTCGAATCGAATTCTTTCGAGAGTTGCTTGGCTATAATCACTAACGCAGAAGACCAGTGGTGATGATTCGCTGCATAGGAAGTTCTAATTTGGTGGCTCACTCATGCACTTTCACGGTGTTAATATACTTCGGAATTCTTTTAAGATATTTGACATTATCAGTCAAAAATATTAATGAAAGTAGTTTATTGAATGCATATCATGGGCAGTAAAAAATAAATGTAATAAGGTATAAAAAAGCACTTTTTAAGTGTAAACAGTTTGTCCCTACTTTCAGAAAACAAGAGAGAAATATGCAGAAAGAAAAGTACTTTTTCCCTTTGCATGTGACACTTTTCCCTAATAGTGTGGTACAGTAATTTACGGTACCACACTACGCTGCATTTTGGAAATTTCTCTTTTTTTAGAGTATGCCAAATCATCCTTTTTCTACACATATAGGGAAATTTTACCCCAGGTTTTCTGATTGTATTTTGACACTTGTTTAGAGTAAAATTACACTGTTGTGGTGTAACAGACAAAAGGTATAAACTAAACTTCTTTGTATTACTACACCCCACAGTGTAAAACAACTCTCATAAGATGTATTATTACACCTTACAAAGTTACGGTACCTGAAAAAGGTACCATATATAATTACTCTCTCAATTAGCATAGTATATAGTGTATTGTCATTCTTATTTGGAGTACTAATGTACCGTATCCTTTTGGAATAAGTTGTAAAGTTTATTAGTATTTTATTATGGACTATTATTAAACTTTCAAGATGTAAGTTTTAGTACGTGCATTATTACTCTGGTGAAGGAATTGCGTTACACCTTTCAAACTGAAGAGTATTTTAAAGCAGTTTACACTTTATAACAGAAAAACATTATTATACATGGTCTTTATTACACCTTTACCTTCTATTGAAAATAATTTTATACTATTGAAAATTCCAGTTACATTACACTTTGTGTACACCGCATGTGTATTAGTCCAAGATATTACTTAATATTCAAATTTGTTATTTAGCTGAGTTATAAAATTACTTCCAAAATCTGTTCCTTTATTGTTGATTTGTTGTCTGCAAAATATGAATGTACGGTATTGGCGGTAATTGGTATTGTTTACTGCATTGCAAGTAAAAAACTTTCGAGCTGAGTTTGACTTATTGCGATCCATATTGTGACGAAAAATTAATAAAGCACGAAATATTAGATAATTCTTACTTTTATGCACTGACAATTAAAGATTAAAACGTTTTCATTACGTTTAATTTATTTTAATTTTTAAATTTTATTTCTGTTTAAAAAATACGAAAACTGAAATAAAAACTGAAAAAATATCAGTTTTCGTTTCGGTTTTCGATTCAACAAATTTGTGTTTTCGATTCGGTTACAATTTCGCTCCGATCAAAAATTTCGGTTTTTATCAGTTTCAGTTTGAAATTCGTTTCGGTTCGAAGCCCTGGTGTAAAGCAATCATTTTTTCACCTTACATTTTTTACTGTGTATGTGGAATTTACTGTACAATATTTTAACTACAGTTAATTTGTACGGTATATCAAAACTTTCATATAGCGTGGTGAAAATATCGTGTAAAGGCAAACACAATTGGAAACTTTATGCAAGTTCAACAAACTGTCACTGACTCTGTAATAAGTGTCATCAATGTGGAGCACGCACAATTTGCAGGTTTTGACCATTGAGCGGTCAGCAGTGTGATTTGTTCACTGATTGTGTTAATATGCGGGATTGTGTCATGCTCAGCAGCACGAATGTATAAATGGTATTTTAGAAACTGGGTTTTGAAATTATATCTAAAATATTCTGTGTGGATATTTGTCGATATCAAGAAATTGCCAATTAGTTTTGTAACAGTAGCTGCATTCAATTTTTAAAAAATAATGACTTAATTATCTAAAATACTGCCAAAAAAAAAATTCTAGCCTATAGGTGAAAAGTTACTTAACTTTTTAACTACCGTCCTATGTGACAAATGTAACAAGCGTCATCAGTTGTGAATACAATTTTTTTTTTAATTTGTAAGAAATTTGAATCTTTGTTTATCTGTTCAGAATGAAGGTTTACGTATTCTGAATTTTTTATGCTAATTGAACGGGTAGCAATTTAAAAGTTAATAATAAATAAAAAATATTTTTTCCTTAAAATTACAGCAAAATATTTTAGTTGTTTTTACTGCAATAATTTTTTTACTTTATGCGACGTTAGTACTGCAGTGCCACCTATAAGTAAAATATAACGTGCAACGAGTGGATTCTGCCGGGGGCGAGGACAATCTGACGTGTTAATCCACAAAATTCCCTAGCGTGAAAAATTTTCTAGCGACTAAAACTTGACAAAACTTGTTCTACAATACATTGGCACAAACTGTCCTTAGCGCGAAATTTTTTTCGCAAAAAACGCGAAATTAAAATTACAAAATTTATTTAATGTGCAATTTATACCATATAGTCTACTGTACGTTGTAATATGAAGAAAAGCATGTTAAGCATAGTTACTCATAAATATACAGTATGTGCTAAAGTAAGGTTGGAGCATACGCAATAGTGCTTTAGCGTATAAGCACATAAGCATGCTTTAGCGCTTTAGCTCTTTTCTGATTCCCCCTACTGTTACAACAACGGAAACTTACAGAAAGTAATTACGCTGATTTGGCAAAGCGTTAGCATAGACACCAATACGATAATAGTAAAAGTTGTAGAAGCGCCTGATATTATTGAACATTTTCCTATGTTGCTTTGGGTGTTAACCTTTTAGAGTTATTAGGACGTCACCTACTTTCATGTACAGTAAAAAACATTTAAAACTTCATAAAAAAGGCTCAATGACGTTTCTAATACAAGTACTAACAATTGTCATTATTATCGGTATTACACTTTGCTTCTTTAAAGAGTTAAATGTATGGCAGTACCAGCTATGCTCAAATTGTTGCTTATTTTGAGCATTTCTAGTCTGAAGTGACTGACCTAAGTCAGTTTAAACAAGTGCTTACTCAATGTATAGCTGAAAGCAACTGTTTTGCAAAGCTTTATCTAAACTTTCGATTACATACGAGTACTGTATATCTAAATTTTAATTTTTTTTTTAAATATATTATTTCAACACCAAATTTCCAAAAATAAAACAAAAAAAATATACTTTATACTTCGTACTTTGTACAATCTCTTAACTTTGTACACTCTTTTAACTTTGTATTTTTCTCTCACACTATTTTTACTGCAACTTACACCACTTGAACTTACACTTACAAAAATACTTAATGCATCACTTTATTGAATTATAATATTATTGTTTTTATTTTAATTTTTGGTGGCTTTTCATCTTTTTTTTTAATGAAGGTTCATTGCCATCACTCGGCCAATCAAATACAAACGGCATAAAACCAACCAAAAACGCGGATTTGTAACCATCGCTTTAGTTTGGGTCATATCTGCCGCCATCGGATTCCCCATCGTCCTGGGTCTCAACACCGCTCCAGATAAGGACCCTTTGCTGTGCGTCTTTTACAATACAGATTTTATCATTTATTCTTCGTTATCGTCTTTCTACATTCCGTGCATCATTATGGTGTATTTGTATTACTGCATATTCCTCGCCCTTTATCGGATGGCCGCTGCTCAGAAGAAAAAACCCAACGTAGGATCAGTGAAACCAGGAACTGTGATCGAAAACACTGCACAGACTGGAAAGTTACAAGAAACTTCACTTTTGACTGTCAGTGAACAGCAAAATCAAAGTTTTATATCAGCGGAGACGAGTGTCACCGTTGCTGATCCTCCGACTGATAATCCGACGGAAAGTGGGAGTCAGGAAGATGAGGAGGAGGAGGAGGAGGAGGAAGAAGAAGAAGAAGAACAACAACAACAAAGAACACCTGCCAGGTATAGCAGTGAGGTGAAAAGTTGCTATTTTCAGTGAGACAAAATTGATACAATCCAATTTTTATTTTATTTTTTTTATTTTTTTTCTAATTTAAAATAAATTTTAACAATTTATATTAAAATTAGAATAGTATAGTTTTTCAATATTTTTAAAAATTTTATAGTTTAATTAATTATCTTTAAAGTATGGCATTCCATCTACTTTAAAGTAAATTTTTGTAAGTTTAACAATCATAACTTAATGAAAAACTTAACCATGTACCGTACTTTACTCATTATTTGAGGCTAAATTATTTTATAACTTATAGATAATTTAGCCTCATTACAAACATTTATGCGAGCTTTTGGGCGAGTTTGACGTAAGTTTGGAGTGTTTGGCATGCGCATGACCTTTTGTGTCTAATTTCGTGGAAACGATGTCATTTCGTTTGATTTAATTTTTCAATTTGTTGACTGCATTGACACTCGATAGCTAGTGGATTTTATTGTCAAGAATGTGACTGCAATGTAAATATTGAAGAAAAGATAACTTTTAATTAAAAAATATTTAATTTTCAGTTTTCAAGAAAATATTAAACATTTCTGACATTTCTAACATTAAAAAAAATCAATACTTTTCTTATTTTTAGCGAGGATTGCCAGGTGATTCCTAACGACAAGTCGACAGAATTTATGTTGACACCCGTAAAGGAATGCTCTTCTCCGAAGGAAGCTAAAGGTGCCCCAAAAGACGATATGTCGAACAACGAGCATTGCAATCACGACTCCACTTATGCGGCGTCTGCCTTAGACGAAACCGCAACACGAACTCGCAAGAACAGTTCGAGTGCACAGACTCCTAATCAGCAATCGCAATTGGTGTTGCAAGTGCCAACCCCGGCTCGCGAGTTCCCTTCAGAGCCTTCGGTCAACACGGCCAAAAGAAACGGTCGCGCAACGCTGGTCGTCAAAGGAAGTCCTTGCACCGTCCGGAAAAAGAGGAAAAATTCGGTGATGAAAGGACGTGATCTGTTTGGCATGAGACGCCACAATAAAAGTAGTTTTAAGAAGAAGGAGAAGTCGACGGCGAAGAAGGAGAAAAAAGCAACGCAAACACTTGCCATTGTTTTGGGTGAGTTTTTTTGATGTCGTTGTTGCACGTATTTGAGCATATGCTTAGAAAGAAAAAAACAATTTTGGTTACCGGTACCAAAATCACATTTGGAGAAATTTTCATTTACAGTTGTGTGAGAGCCAAGCAGATGAAGTTGTGGGAAAGTGGAAAATTTGAAACTATTTTGTATTTTATGGCCAGCAAAGTGTTGGCTTCAAGTGGCAAATGGATCTTCCAATTTCACAAAATTCGTAAAACTAAAATTTAACTGTCGAAAAATAGTTTAAAAGAAGATCATAAAATGAAGTGCGAATACACCATTTGCATATAGATTGTTAAAAGAAGTCACTTTCTTTAAAGCACGTGGGTTATAACTGGTGTTTTGCTACCTACTTCAAAAAAATCGCTAAATTTCCAAGTTAAAATTGTAACTGATGATTATTTTCTTTTCGAGATTAAAAGGCAAGAGGCACTTTAATCAAATTTCACATAGTCCTTAAATAGCATCACACACGCTTGATTAAACCAGATGTCATATTTTATGTACCGGTACCGCAAGTATGACAGATCATTAATTCCTTCCTGGTACGGTACTGTGTCAAGTGCGGCGAATATCATTTTTCCCTAATTATTCACTGATGGTGAATACGGTACTTTGCTGGACTAATGGATGTTGGATATCGATTGGCCAACGACCGCGTGGTTGCTGCACGTCGACGAGTCGGATTTGTTCGATCTAAGGAACCATAACTGATTTAATGAGTCACTCGTTTGAGCCAATACATCGCACTTCGCACCACAGTTGACCAATAGATGGGCGTCACTGTGTGTAATACGATACGAATAGAAAACGTAATCAAAACGTTGTTACATATTTTATTTTTCATTAAAAGCGAAAAATTATTTTGAACATATTTTACAACCAGTGCTTGGGATTCGGTTATCACGTGCCAGACTTTCGAAGACGGTACCTGCACAACAACAAAATAATAAATCGCATCGAATAACGACTCCATTATTAGAACTGGTTGACTTCATTAGCGCCATTTATTTGAATGATTTTTGGCATAATTTAAACTTTATCTCATAATTGCAAATGTAGTAAAATTTCACAGGTTGTGCTCGGTTGATTTAACGATTTCCCCGATTGCGGTTTAACTGCAATTCGTTTGAATTCACATCACAAGATGGCGCTGGCTCACGATGCTGTTGAGCGATAATTAAGTTTTCGTCTTTTTTTGAAACTTGTCTAATGTTGTTTTCTTAATTTGGTTTTCACATCAGCCAGGACTTAATTGAATGATATGAAAACCCAGCTGCGGTTCGGTGTTTTTAAACTAATGAGAATTAGTTGAGGTGATTTCAATTTGGTTGGTTATTGGTTACCTGCTTTTGAAGTAAGAGTGTGAAGAATATCTATTCAATATGATTACGGTACTTGAGTTTGCTTCTACTGCAGTTACTGCAACCACTAACTTGTAAGTAATTAACAGTTAAAAAGTAAAACAAAATAATTGTTATTAATTGTTTCAATTAACATATCTCAATACTTATACCGGTACTGTACTACAACGTAATTCATTACCAGCATTTGATCCCATTAAAGAATTGGATGATATGGTAATGTGGTTGGGGGGGGGATTGAGGGAGTAGAAACCGATGCTTGGAAAGTGGCACACGTGAATCTCAGATGAGTCATTAAGCTTGTATATAGGTAATGGTGTGAC
Organism: Geophilus truncorum; assembly: GCA_034695745.1. Lineage (NCBI taxonomy): Eukaryota > Metazoa > Arthropoda > Chilopoda > Geophilomorpha > Geophilidae > Geophilus > Geophilus truncorum. Next base: position 2,717 of record JAQFZP010002596.1, on the reverse strand, counting down.
TTAGTCACACAAAGTCGGCCAATCCCAAGCACTAGCCACCTCCTGAGCTACAGGATTGCGCGAAACAGCCTGCATCTCATACACGAGTTAGCATTTGCATGGAAGTCAGACATTTATGCACTAACCACACGCAATTCAGCGATGACCAATCTTCATTATTTGTACCTTGTTTACAATATGGTTGCCACCAACTACTACAGCAAGCTGCAATAGAGTGAGTTCCCCAACTTGCCTCACTTCCGGCCGGTTTCCTCACTTTTAATTCGTGCAGTAAAATATCAAGAGAAAAACTTTTAAAATATTTAATATTTTTAAAAACAGTTTTCAGAAATGAATTGCGGTTCTCAGAATATTCTAAAAAAAACTAAAGTTTTATCTTTCATATCGTAATTACTTTAAACGCATTGAAGTTTTCGCAAATGTTTTTAGACTTGAGTTAGCTAAAAAGATATTTCAGCAAAATAACAATTTTTTGAGTACGTTAATAATCTTTCACGGCAAATTTAAAAGTTAGTATTAGTTTATATCAAATTTTTAAATTTGATTAAGAGAGATTATTAACGTATCGTAATTTGGGGTAATTAGAAACAGCAGGGTGAATAGAAACAAAACCGAAAAGATTTTTAAAATGCCTGCTGCATCTCTCAGGCCTAACTTTGAGAGTTGTTGATTTTTTTACTAATAGATGGCACATATGTGCAAACGTTCCTGCTTAGAATTTGAGAAATTATGATGTAATTTTTTGTTGACAATGGAAAAAAAGCGAGTACCAAAAAAAAACGCATTTCTGAGCACGTGCGAAAACTTCATATGGAAAACAATGTTTTCGTTAATTTAAGTGTTCAATTATTTTTATTAGAGGTTGCAGCAAGTCTTATTTATAAGCAGTTTCAGTGGCATTATTGTAGTATGCATAGTTTTTTTGTTTTTTTTTAAATAAAAATTCTGACTAATGCATTTTCGGTCTCTCTTTGGGGTGAATAGAAACGTAGGCACAAGTGTACAAATTTGACCCAGAGAATAGAAAAATGCAAAGAATTGATAAAAACAACCTATAAAATGTCATTTTAGCAGTAAAAAAGACAATGCCACACCAAAAAACTGCGGATTTACACAATATCAACAACAATGTGATATTATGGCTTGTGAAAATCCATACACAATGTTGCTTGGTGAACAATCTATAATGAGTACAGATATTAATGACATTCTAGTTGAAAAAAGTATTTAGTGTGCAGAACGAGATTATCCATTGTTTAAAACCCATTTTTAGCAAATTACATAGCTTTTTGTGTAATTTCACCCGGACTGAGGGGTGAATAAAAACAAACACATTTTTTTTTTTTTTAATATATCACTTAACATTTTTTAAATTGCTTGAAAGTTACACGGTCATTTGTCAAGCTTAAAAAAGACTAAAAGACTAAAAAAGACTAAGACTAAACTTTAAAAAAAAAATTATCCAAATATAACAATTTTCAGCCAAGTTACGTGCAGTTCAAAGTTCAATTTTGTTTGTATTCACCCCAAATTACGGTACCTAACAAATTGTTACTTTGGTAAAATGATTTTTTTATTTTTTTTATTTACAAGTTAATTTAAGTTGGAAAGTACTTGACAAACTCACTTTCAAATTACCATATTTAAATTTAAATATTTAAAAAATGTTTAAGCTAAAAGCTAAAAGATAAAACCATTCTTGATAAAACCTGATGAGAAATCTGTGGTTGTTTCGTTAGTTTAATTTGTCAACAATGTGTGACGTGCTTAATTTTCAAGTCACGTGATGAGAATGATATATTTTTTTTTACTATCTTCATTTTTTTTATATAGGTGTCTTCCTTATATGTTGGGTGCCCTTCTTCACGTGCAATATTATGGACGCTTTGTGCACCAAACTACTTCTACCATCTTGTCAACCGAGCATCACGACATTCTTGCTGACTACGTGGCTCGGTTACATGAACTCTTTCATCAACCCCATCATATACACTATTTTCAACCCCGATTTCCGTAGAGCGTTCAAGAAAATACTCACTGGTGGATGACACTTTGGGTGTTCACTCAAATTTTTGTTTTCCTTTTCATTTTATTGACTGTGGAAGTGGAGTTCAATTCGGACAATGCAACACATGTAATCAAATTTCTCCCAGTTTTTATGCTCAAAAAAAAAAAAAAAAAAAAAAAGAATGTGTATAGGGTTTATTTCAAAAAAGTGTGAATAATATAAATAAATATTATGATTATAACTAGATTTTTGATTTTTAAAAAATCTACACAAATAAATTACAACACAAAACATTTTTCAATATCAATTTAAAGAACCAGACTTCAGGGTTTATGTACTTCTGACATTAGTAACTGAAATCTGGAAAACGCTGTCCAAGGCTATGTGTACATTTCATTTCTCCTTTTCCAGCGCCAACTAAAGCAGATACGGTAAGTAGCCGTTAGCATTGTTGGTAATACAGTAAACTCTCTTATATCCGGATATAAGCGGGACTCGGCAACAGTAATCGGGTACAAGAGTGACTCTCTCTTGTCCGACCATTCAGTCATTGGCCGATAATGGCCAGTTGTTGGATCCAGTCGACATAGGTTGGAAGTAACTAGAGACACGTGGTTACTATAGAACAAGTAACGTTTATTCGTAATTGTCCCCTATATATGCAAATGCCCTATGACGTCATATCGACGTCATCATTTGCATATGGAGC
>JAQFZP010002595.1:0-13042 GCA_034695745.1 Geophilus truncorum | reverse complement strand
ACTTAACTCGCGCGCGCGCCCTCGCACCCGCTTGCTTCCCGTGTTAGGCTAACAAGAGGCTGGAGGATTTCGATCTAACAGCCTCAATTTTGCCAATTTTTTAAATATTTTTAGTTTAGCAATTGGATTCAAGGACTTTCTGATGTTTGATTTCATGGATCCTCCGCCTTTGGAATCTCTTATTACGGAATTAGGAAAACGAATGACGAATTTCCCTTTGGAGCCTCCACTTGCTCAAAATGCTCATCTTGTTTGTTTGTTGCTAAACAAACTGCTGCAACAATGCCAACTGCTTAGCAAACAAACACACAAACTGCTGCAACAATGCCAACCACTGCCGATTACAACTTCCGTGACGGAAACAGAACCCAACTTCCGTGACGGAAGCAGAACCCCGCGAGATTTTTTCTTTTATTATATAGATACTTTCAACTGAAAAAAAATTAGAAACGTTTAAATCATTATATTTACAATATATAACTACTCATCAGCTGATGTGTTCATTGTAAACGTGATGCATGGATTTGACAATTACCATAATTCAGACCCAAAATATACTTACAATTTCTTTAGTGTCATCCAGTTTTTTCTTAACAAAGGTAAAAGCACGTAACGAGTTAATTGTATTTACCAATGCTGTCAATGAGAGATCTTGCCATGTGGGTCGTAATGCCACATGTTTCCCTGCTAAACAACGATTTAAAAGCCTGGGAAACGTAGTATGAAAAACAGAAATTAGTTTTACAATTAACAGTAGTCAGTATTCTATTCTGTATTAGTTATTTCACCTTGTAAGTAGCCATTGGTCTCTTCTGCATCCAAGACCATTTAAAATGGCTTTTCTTTTTGTAAGTGATTTGAGCCCAGAAACTGTTGCTATGCAAATTCTCATTTTTGAACAAGCCCATGACGAATAGTGGCACACACTGCTGTTTTCACGATACCATATTGCGCAATTTTTAGAGGTGTTTAATCAGTAATCACTTTTTTTATGGTTTATAGATGATGCGCTCCTTGATGTGCATTTTTAGCTTTTCCACGTTGATAAAAACCTAATCATGAGTGGGCTACCAATTTCTTCATTATAATTTATAGCTATTTTTTATTATTATAATTATTTGTTAGTTGTCATCTTTTATTTTAGTTTCTTTTTTTTAGAGTTCTTGTTTCACACGTTGCAAATTTACAGCATATGGTACTCTTATACACAGGTATTGTGTTGGAAGTATGTAGATGTAGAAATTACATTTAACAAGCTCGGTTTTATAATTTAATGTATTTATAGTATCCATAAATTTTTGTCTTTTCTTTAAATCACATGTTTTCCAAACAAAGGGAAAAATATTTTGATCAGAGTTTACAGTTTTAAAAGCGCTGATCAAGATATTTACCCCTTTTCCAAAGGTGGTGTGTAGAGAGGGTTGGAGTCATTTTCAGGAACATCTCATTGAGCCTACAGAAGTATTCATTAAAGTATGCGTCATAAATACTTATTTATTAAGCGAATAAATTTACAGTTAGCTTGGGCTAAACAAATTTACACTTAATATGTAATCCGGAAGTGCCATTTTGCCTCCTCTAGTGAGTAAAATTGTAATGAGAATGCGCCCTTGAATAGTGAATCGTTTACTCACTACAATGTTTACTTAGCATTGTTTCGAATAGCCAAAACACTAAAAAAAAAAAAGTTACGTAGTGTAACGATGAGGAGACGATGTCGAGAATCAAATTAAAAGATGTGTCGCGGCAGCACGAAAGAGTAATGATTAATAAACATTTAGATTTAAATATTTAAATGTTACGAGTAAAATCAATTATACATCTATAATTTTTCTATCGAATAAACAACAAATTTCTGCTACAAAGATATCAAGCGATGCAACTCGACAGCGCACAAGTGTATGGTTAGGCGATCGAATGGGCAAGTTCAAAGATGAAAGTTCAGACACAGACGACAACTCTCCACCACGAACACCGAAAAAGATTTGTAAATGCAAATCTGACTCGAGAATCAAGTAATTTTTACGAATTAAAACTGATTTGCACTCATTTATTTTAATTTTGTTTATTTAATTCACTATTTTAGCACAAAACGTCCAAGTTTGATACCCAGTCATTTCGTCGATTTGAATTACGTTGCTCCAATGCCGTCGCATTTCCGCAAACAACCACCGACAAATCCCCGGAAAAAACTATCGTGCATTGCACCAGCAGCACATAGAGTTTATGTATTCTTTTCATTTTTCTTCTAAACACAACTCAAAGATATAACATCGGTTAATTAATAAACAGAAGGAAAGCATAACTGACAGTTCCTCAGAAGAAGAATTGGAACCAATATCTCGATCGGTTCAGACGGCCGTTTACAATCATTCGTTACTTTTTCGAACCAAGAGCACCCCACTGTCTCGTGTTGACAAAATCAACAAACCATCCGTAGCAAACAGTATATCAGCAAGAAACGAAGAAACTCGACAAAGAAAGCTGGCAATGCCTGCAAGTCACCCAGCATCTTACATTCAACTGTCAACAGATCATGGCGATTCGATTATGGATTGGGAAATTGGCCGGCATAAACAAAAGTCAATGGTTTGATTTTCACTGACACTCATTTGCTTTTTATTAATAATCCCGACATTCGTAGATACATTCACGGCCGATGTCAAACACGGCGTCACATATGAATTTGTTACCGGTATCTACTAAACGCTCACCACTGCCATCGCTGCCAACACCTGGTGGCTTACTTGTGGATGAAGCTATTAATCGACTGCTTAAATTCAAGCCCACAAAACCCGACGAAGACCGTCGGAGGTCAGTTTCGTCTCCGGGTTTTGGTATCGGTTCATAGAATGTCGGCTACCGCGTTGTTTTGGCATATACTAGTATATCGTTTATGTGATGAAAATAATAAAATAAAAAATATTTTTAAAAAAATTAAAAAAATTTATAAACAGTAAACAGTAAATTATAATATTTTTCTATAACAGTCTACAAATACATAACAATAATAATAAGCTTAATGTACAGAAATTTGTTTTTATAAGCTATTTTTGTCTAGCCACATTCCTATTGGTTCCAAGTTACTTTTCAGCCATTGGATGTTGGCTTCTACTCTTTCTACAGCCAAGGTGTAAGACCGAGAAGCCACCCCTGGTTTTTTATCTTCATTAATGAACACTTTCAACTGAAAAAAAATTAGAAAAGTTGTTAATCAAATTATTATATCTATAATACAACAACCCACAGTTTTCAAGTCATCAGCTGTGTTCATTGTAAACGTGAAGGATTTGACAATTACGTCAATTGTCATGGTAACTCCATTTCTAGTAATTAAGACTTAGGTGAATTTACAGACAATGCAGAACCATATAAAATATACTCACAATTTTTTTAGAGACATCCAGTTTCCTCTTAGCAAAGGTAAAAGCACGAAACGACTCAAAGAATTATATTTACCAATGCTATAAATGAGAGATCTTGCCATGTGGGTTGTAATGCCGTGTTTTCCTGCTAAACAACGGTTTAAAAGCCTGGAAAATGTAGTATAGTAAAACAAATTAGTTCGAAAATTTAACACTATTCTCAGTGTTAAAAGCACTACCGGTATCGAAGAAAGGTTGTGCGTTAGTGCTATCGTTGAAAAAGTGGTTAATGACCTTTACTAATAGCTAATGCTATTCTATTTTAAATGCTAATCAAAATTTTTCACTATCGCAACTGTTTCACAACTATTTCACGACAAGTTTACTGTTATATTTTTGTGATCGAAAATTTTTAACTTAAAAAATGCACATTTAATTAAAAAAAAATATACCAACATCGTTATATTCTCCATGTACTCAAAAATACAAAGTAGCAGAAAATCAAAGTGCCGAAAGAGAAAAAATTTAACAATTTTATGATTTTTTATTTCTGTGTTTTACTTTTTTGTTTGCTTATTTATGAGTAATCTTTACTGTTGTATTATTTAAAATAGTGATAACGATTTACGGTAATAGCAATTTTAAAAAATGGGTACCGTATGGCAGCATCACTGCAAAATCCCTACCCTGAAGTTCACTGTTGGGGAATGTACAGTAGTTAAGGTACAGTAGTAGCGCCGCTATTAGTAATAGCGATCGCTATTGATACCAATAGTGATAGCGCCTTTCAACACTGATTATTCTATATTAGTTACTTTTACCTTGTAAGTAGCCATGGGTCTCTTGTGCATCCAAGACCTTTTAGAATGGCTTCTCTTTGTGGTGAGTGATTTGAAGCCAAAAACTGTTGCCATGCGAATTCCCATTCTTGAACAAGCCCATGTCGAATAGTGGCACACACTGTTGTTTCCACGATATTGCCAGCAATTCTAAAAGGTATATTAATCAGTAATGTCTTTTATAGATTATAGTTATGTTATAACATTTCGTTAACCTACAGAGCAGTTCCGTTACTTTCCATCCACATATTGAACACTCTTCGCGCGTTGTCAATGCAGTCTTTTTCTTCGTAGTAACATGCTTGTTTGATGACTTCAGTTCGTAACAGTCTGAAAATTGATTTTTTTTGTGAAGTGAGAATTAAGTATTTATGATTTGTTTACTTTCGTAAATGGTGATCTTCGTTGTATTCGAAGAAAGTGAGTTTAGTGTAGACGTTTCTGAGCAAATCTTGCATGTAATTCTGAATAGAGAAGAGTGTTCATTTAACATTTCGATTATTTACAGGCTTTAAAATAGCATTTCCGGTTAATGACTCCAAGTTTCTGATTTTTATTAAACGCAGACTTGACAACGAATTAGAAATGTTATTTTAACTCGCTTAAAATTATATTTACTTTCCACTTGGCGTAGAAATGTGTGTATCTGAGCATTGAATCAATATAATCAGTTGCCATAAGAGCCAAATGCCATGGTAAATAATCATTTTCTTTTTTTAAATATTTGGTTGCGGAAAGGGCTAGATGGTAATTTTGTTGTCCGGCGCGAGCTAAGTTCAAGATGTCATCTAAGAGCTGTGCTCTGTTGATGGGATGAATTTGCTAAATAAAAGAAAATTTAGCACAAATAAAAGTCTTTAATCAAAGTTGTTATTACTTTATAGTCTGATTTCAGTTGCTGTATTAGTAAATTCCAATTGTAAGTATCATAGTTGACCCTATAAAATCCCGTTTGCTGTAAATTGACTATAATCCAAACTTCCGCTGATGGTAGACCGTCCGTCTGGTTTATTACTAAACCTGCTAAGTGTAGGATAATGAATAGAATATTTTAGCCGTGTATCACTAAATTACTTACTGCTTTTAGGTGTAAGCCACTTTCGAGCAAATGAATCGTTAAAGTTTTGAACGTCTCCAGTGGTGAACGTAATTGGAATGTGCCATTCGGTTCTAAACAGTATAAAATAATGAGTAGTTATTTTATATCGACAAACTCACATTTACCCATCATTCTGTATTTCTTTATTTAACGAAAACCGCATCTGCGTAAGATTAGCTGTTTGCAGATTGTAATTTCTGGTTACAGTGACCACGGGATAACCACTTTGTAGTGTCCACGATTCCATTACAAGTTTAACATCGGTGTCGTTTAGATCTGTGCAATTTTTTGCAGCAATGTTTAGATGGGTCCACAGATCTTCAACTGTGGCTGCACTGTATTGCAACGTTCGGAGATATAACTGAAGTAGTAAATTAAAAAAATTATACAGGAAAATCTCAATTATAATTAAATTAAATTACCTGTATCCCTAATTGAAATATGTGCCTACTTAAGAAATGGTCCATCATTCTGATTAAAGATGCTCCCTACAAGATCCAAATTGAGAATTGAATTTTGAATAATTTTTTAAAATATTTTTACTTTGGAGTACGAAATTGCATCATATTGACTAGCTATTTTATCAGCATCATCAACTGATGATGATAATGATACTGGATGAGTCCCATTCCACGAATCCATTTCCATTGCTCTATGGAAAGTACTTGTTGAAAATTGGTCTGTCTAACAAGAAATACTTTCAATTTGTATTTTTAAAAAGATGTAACGAAATTCACTAACTATTTTCCAAGTTGGTTGAATCGCTTCCACTCCTACGTACATCATGTAATTCGCAAATCCTTCTTTCAGCCACAAGTCATTCCACCATTTCATTGTGACCAAATTGCCAAACCACTAAATAAAAAATAAAATTATTAGCCATAATAAATGGACCTCATAAATCAGACCTGGTGAGAAATTTCGTGAGATATCAGCAAAGTTAAGTGCTGCTGGTATCAATTGGTGACCGAATGGAATCAAATAAAAATGAATTGTCATGAAGAGTTATGAGCCCCCAGTTCTCCATTCCTGACAGCTGGAAGTCGGGAATTTGAACCAGATCTGGAAAAGAGTTCAAGAAATTATTTAAAATAACAAAAGTGAACATAAAAAACCACTAACCCAATTTTGCTGGTGTGTAAGAAAAATTAAAAAAGTCTTCAAAGAAGTTAAGTAATGGGGAAGCAATTGATAATGAATAGTTCGCTTGCGGAAGTGAATCAGGTTGAGTCCAAACTCGTACCTATGGATACAGTAAATAGCAATTATTTATAATAAATGTTTTAACCTATACTTTATAATTAATCTTTTCACTTACCATTGCACTGCTACTTGTACTATCCTCTATGTATGTGTATTCACATATTACTAATGCGAGCAAATAAGTTGACATTTTCAATGAAGTTTCATATGAATCAGCCATCCATTCTTCGCCACTGAGTTTATAAAAAATTGAGATATATAAAAATCATGAAATTAAATTATATAATTTACCGTTCAATGGACGAAATTCTTCTTGTATTTGACAGTGACGTCATATTAACTGGTCGAACAACAGTAACGCTAAAAGTAGCTTTTTTAGCAGGTTCGTCGAAACAGGGAAACACGCTTCTGGCATAAGTGGCCTCTAACTGAGTGAGTATAATGTATCTATAAAAATATTATTTTTATCACGTTTTATTTTAATCGACAATTAGGAATTTCAATGTAAAGTTTAACTAGAGCAGTGAAAATTCACGCTGCCCCTGAACTTTACTGCATAACAATATCTAAAGCTGTTTTTTCAAGGTAAACTTCCGTTAGATTAAATTTTACACACACTTCAGTCACTTTAATTGAAAAGGACAAACCTTTCAGTTCCATTGCCGTCTTTATACATTGCTTTATAAAGTCCCAGCATATCAGTTGACATTTGCCCAGAGAATCGCAAATTGAGCTCGTAATCAACTCCCGCAGTAAGCCCTTGGTCCAATTCTAATATAAGTTGCTGGCTTTCGTCGTCATGACTCAATCTTCTTACGTTTGGTACTGCTAACTGCACATTAATATTCGAGGCAAGTCTTAATTGCGGTTCCTGTATCTTTAAATGCAGACTATGTAGGGTAATATTTGAGGTTTGAGCTTCCGCTTGAAGAATAATTGTTACCTAAACACATAAATTGATTAAATTAGCAGTTTTATAATTCACGTCATGTAATAACACTTCCTTCTCCTATTTCCATTTAACAAGGCAAACTAGATTGATGTATAATTCCGAGTTTAATTCAACTTTTAGAGGTCTGTATGAATGAATATAGATCTAGTTTTTCAAGTTGTGAAATTAATTGTTTAGAGTTGTGTATTTTTTTTCTTTACAATTTTTCGACAAAACTTCGGCATCTGTACTGTATGTTACGACCCACTTCCTACAACATCTCATATTTTACTTTTATGTACTCTTAGGGGTGGGTGTGGTCACGCACTGTTCAATGACATTAAAGGAAATTGGGTCACAATAACCGATCAAAGCCTTTCATTCTTAATAAACAAAAGGATAGCAATTATCAAATTGGATTATTACTGTAAGTAAGAAATGAAAATAAACATCTGGTTAGTTTTAATTTAAAAAATTTAAAAAATTAGCTAAAATAATTTTTAAAAAATTATAACTGATTTACCGTTCCTTGAAAAGTGTCGTTATTTAGAAAAGGTTGAATTTCCAGGTTGTAATGAATCGGCACTATCGATGACGGAAGACGAGCTTTGCCGATGCTTCTTTCAGAGCGTGCGTTGATGTTATTAGTTAACCGTGGACAAGCGGGATTTACCCGAACGCAGATGAAGGCCAGATGCAGAAGAAGAGTTATGTGTATTGATGCCATGATCGAGCGAAAAGAGTGTGAAAGAGTTATACGGCGAGGTTTTGAATACAAAGGTCAGTGAGAATCGGGACAACCAATCAGCTGCAAGTGTAAAATATCTTTGGAAAACTGGTTGCGGAAAAAGAAAACAGAAAAGTTGGTCAATGCCAAGTTCGTTGGTCTCAGACGATTTTTTAAGTGGAACAAAATTTTCTTTTGGATTTTGTGTAATTTATTGAATTTTAATAATTTTTTCTTAAATAGGTCTTGATACGATGTGAAGGTTGTTTAATTTCGATTTGCATATTTGTGTCAAAATTTTATTTCCGTGTTTGCATTTCCGTCTACTACTTGGAAAATGAGAAAAATATTTGTTAGGTGTTGTTTGGCGTACGTTTCAGTAAACATTACCCAATTAACAGGATAAAGTGGTGGTTAAAGTTTGAGAGGATTGAATTTTGTAGTATCGAGGATTAAATTTTGTGATTGTGGTGGTTGAATTAAAGTTTTGGATTGTTGTAGCAGTGTTGTTTGTTGCCAAGTTAAACTATGGATATGGTATTTATTAATCTGTGGTTGTACTACAAACATTTTTTTTACATAAAAAACTGCAGTTTATTAGCGAGAGTTTATAAATTGTATAAACATTGTAAGCTGTATGATGCCAGAATTATTCTTAGTCTTAGCCTTTTAAGATTGGGTAACAGACAGGACACCCGCAATAACAAGGATTCGAAGTCGGAAGGGAACCCAATCTACATATTCGACATGTTCTGGGAGGACATGGTGGACAAGCGGTTACAGTTTCATCAGTGAAACTGTATTCCTCAACAGAAATGCAGATAAACAGAATTTGCATGAAAATCTAAGAAAACAAATTACACTTATATTTCAAAAGCGAAATAATATTTGTAGGCTGTACAATACCTTTATCATTTTGACGGCTTTTTCTCAGCAAACAAATGACGGCAGTTTACATCTAGTTCTCTTCGATAAATGTTATCCTGTAAAACGTTTTCGTATTTAGAAATAGATAATTAGACTATTTTTGATAGAGGATAGATTTATTCGTTGTAAAAAAGGAAGTTATATGATAATTATCTTGACATTTGATTTGTTAATTCAATCGTAGCAAAATTGATGTCGCAATTTCTTTAAAAAATTTATTTACATTTATTGTAAATTTTTTGTTAGTTCTGAATTTAGATCTGTTGCAAAATAGAACTTGTTATAGCACCTGGGAAGAAGTGATGAGTAACCTACTATCTGTGTAGCAAATGAATTGCCACGGAACTACTGTATGCGATACACTGGTAGTGGGCTGCAAACTGGACAGCCGCAATGACACGGTGGCGGTGCTTGAGAAACAATACCGAACTCACACGTAATGTCTTCGCACATTTCAAATATATTGAGTTGTATATATATACAGGGCCAGATTTACGTACAAGCAAAATAAGCTGTTGCTTAGGGTCTTCACCCATCGGGGCCCCGGAAAAAAAATCCCATAATTTCCCACGAAAAGATGTCAATTACTTTAACTTTTATTTGGCAAAATTACAAAACTTAGCTCCCGACATAACGATTCAGCAGTAGCTTAGCGCGTTCGTGTTGCTGTACTGATAAAAAATTGGTCCGTTGGTATATTTACTTGGTACCCTTCGATACCGAGCCTGTTGACAAGTTGTCAACAAATAACTCAGACGTAAATAGGAAAAAATTTATTCCTTTAAAGATAAATTTTTTTTTCTTTGGGACTTTGAAGTTGCATTAGTAACTCATCTTCTGTCCAAATTTTGTTAAAATTTTTTTTATTATTTATGAAGTTATAGCTATTGCAAATTGAGTGCCCCTTAAAATCCTATGAGAGATCTTTGGTTAGGCTGCCCGGTATAAAAGATGGGAGAGTAAAATGGGTGAGTTGGGATGACCTACTTTCAGTCTCTCCTCTAAAGAGGGTGGGGGTGGGTTAGATCAGGTGAAAAAGGGCTGTCAGGATTGGTTTAATTATACCCCCTTTGTATACAAATGATGGAAAATGATTTTTTTTTTGTAACTACGCAGGGATTTTGTTGACAACTTGTCAACAGGCTCGGTATCGGCATAGAGTTGGGTTAGCTCGGTATCGAAGGGTTAAAAAGAATGTATAAAAATATTAATCGTAAATTTCATAATTCCTACATTAATCAACACATAAGTAACATTTTCAACTTGATTGTTGTAGATTTGAGATATTTTATTTCTTATGTATCCCAAAATTAAATTTTAATTTTAATTAAATTTTAAGTGTACCATAACAAAGACGCGCTAATTTATATTTACTCCCAATTATCGTAAAACTCAATCATTCTAACTAAATATCCTTTAATTTTGATCAATAACTAATCAATCTTTCAATCTTTTAATCAATCACTCTAATCAGTCTCTAATTAATTTAATCATCTAGCAAACAAAGCTTAATTCTTCTATTCACAAATTTAAATGTTAAATATTTTCCTGGATTGCACAAACTTATTGTCTCGATTTTTGAAAAGGAAGTTATTTTAAAAAATTAAAATTTTTTTTGTAAACAAATTCCGCAAATATTCTAGTGATAATTTAGCTATTCATGCATGCAATGAAGTCTAAACACGGTGTAGAAAGGATTCTTTCTACACCGTGAGTCTAAAAGAGAGTGAACCAAATAACATTAGCGATTTAGCAGCTTTCATTATATTTAAAAAAAAAAGAAAAAAAAGTGATAGTTCTATCTATTTCTCACTTCGAATACAAAATTTTAAAATAATTGTACGTCACAAGTTATTTTATCTTATCTTTTATTTTATTTTATTTTATTTTATTTTATTTCATTTCATTTATTTTATGTTGGTTAATTAATTTTACAGACAACTCATAAACAAAGGTAGGTAGCGAAAGTTTCGGTAGTTTTAACTATTAGTCGTGCGACAAGTAGGGCATCCACATCTGCAAGGAGGATAGACAATATCTCCATTCGGACATTCAATCTCTGGACAGTCTTCCACGATGCATTGTGGGCAAGCGTACTGCATTTCGAAATTTATGGCCATCATAAAAATTCCGATAAGCAAAATTTGAACAAAAATCTGTCAAGTTTGGGATAAGAACATTATATGTAAACAAAAAATAGTTATTCAAAATTAAAATCTCACCTTATTCATCACGATTGCTTTAATGTGACGGCAAAACTGGGTCTGTTATTTTTTTTTTAATATCGTAGATGTAAGCGGGTGAGCTGTGCTCGCTGCGCCCTCTGGTGACTAATGCATGTAAAAGATCAGAATAAAGCACCCTCTGGCACCCTCAACATGTAAGCATGTCTCGCATGTCTCGACTCCCCTCAAGGACAAGGAAGAGGGTCCCAAACCGTTTATATAGGGTCATCGAAAATGATGGACACAATTTTAAACTGTTATTATTAAAAAAGTATTGAATGTATATACACGTGTGGCATATATGTATACTAGTATATCGTATATTAAATATTTTCCTGTACCATATGGCTTTTATAAATATTTTTTTAATTCGAAACATCCTGCTATTTTTTTACAAACAAGATTTTCATAAATTAAATGACGCAAATGAGTGCCAATAAGAATTTGACAGTTGCATATTACTCAATTTCTTAGCAAGGATTGTATTTAAAATAAAAATCTTATCTTTGTGATATTGGATAACAAACCGGACAACTGGAAAGTCCCCAATGCTAACACTAGATTTATGATATATTCTAACAATTTATAAAAATGAAAATATTATGTTTCAGTATAAGCATTAAATTTTGTTTTTGAAAGTTTGCACTGTTGTACTGTCTCGGTTGTGTTGTTAAAAGGAACGTTACGGTACTTTAAAATAATTCTGGCGCGTGTTATTTGCAACCATGCATTAAAACATGTGTTGCAACATACCCATAATGAAATCAAAGCGAGGGTGAATCAGAAGCGATTTAACATCTCTTTTACAATTTTAAAAACCGAAATGATCATCCTTCTTCACTAACAGATCACAATACCAAATTTAGTGAAGTGTTGTCGATTAGCAGATTTTAATACCAATCGAATTTTAAAAAAATCTCTTTTCACATTATGATATACGTTAATTTTTTTTAAAATAGGCATACAGATTTTAAAACTAATACAGATTCATGTATTGGACCTGTGTCATAGATAAAATCAAGACTCATCTTCTGGTAATTTTATGCAAACTTTATTGTTTATTATTTAACCGTTTGAAATACATTTCTTAAAAGCGGAACTGATGTCATGGGTATAGAATCACTCTATTCCACTGGTATTGGTCTGCAAACTGGACAGCCGCAATGACACGGTGGCTGAGGAATTACTCCATTTTCACACGCAATCATTTCTCTACACACAAAATCACACATTGGACATTCGAACGGTTTAGCAAAATCGGATGCCGTAAACAAAATACCGACGAGAAAAATTGGAATAAAAATCTAGCAAACCAAGTTGCGGAATTAGTTACTGTTAAACCAAAATAATTTTATACATTTTACCTTATACATTGCGTTCGCGTTGTTGAACTTGTACTGGCAAGAATTGGTCTCGCACTCTTTTATAGTGTACCAATGCTAAACATTTTCCTTATTACAAAATATTTATTGACTCGATCATTGAAAAAAAAAAGTTATTCTAAAAATTAAGTCGAGAGTAAAGGAAAAAGATATATAATAAATAGAAATATTAGCGAATTAACAGCTCAATGGGTCATCCTGTTGCCATTTTTTTGTCGACCTTGACCTTCCCATTGTCATTTAACTCAAAAGAGAAAACAGATTGACAAATACAGTCGAGTCCGCTTATAACGACATTTAAGGGACCGCCCAAAAAATGTCGTTATAACCGATTGTCGTTAAAA
>JAQFZP010002594.1:0-13047 GCA_034695745.1 Geophilus truncorum | reverse complement strand
TGGAAGATGGTACAGTAGAGCGCAGCTTCGACCGCTTTAATGAGGGTGCTCTAGATTTTTTTGAACAGGTTGCACTATTCTAGTGTGTGCTTTAAATGAATTTTGAACAGCTTGAACTCAGCTCTAGTTCTTGAACACATTTTTTGAATTGAAGTATTGCATTTTAGATCATGCTACAAGGGGCAGCTGGGTTTGGTGACTTCAGTCTAAGCGTGTTCCAAAATCCTGAATCGTTTTTTCGGTTTGTTTTTTCACAAAATTTAACAAACTGGAAAAATATTTTACTATATATAATACTTGCAAAATAATATTTGTAATGAGCATTTTCATTTTTAATAATCAACCAATTAGGTTCACTTTACCTTTATTCTTCTAATAAAACAAAAATGAATGAAATTTGAAAGATTTGATGTTGATGTGCATTTACATAATTTAAATTGATTATGTTTTAAAAATAAATAAAAAAAAATGAAATTGTGTTTGGAATTAGTCAAACATCATTAGGAATTTTATTCAAGTTAATTCCCAGCAAATGACAGCTTCCATATGACAGTGAATTAATGTGCGAAATTGAAATTTATTGTTTTCGATCAATTGGAATTACAGAGATTTATTCATTGCGACATAAAACTGACAATACTGCATTCAGTGTCAACGGTTTTTAAAATCGTGATTGATGGCTGTTGTTCTACGTATTTCAACAATTGATTCAACAAATAAATCAGAATTACATGTAATAGCATTATACGAAATCCATGGAGTGAGATGATCGAGTTTGCGCTGGTTGGACTTGGCCGTGGGACTTTTCAGAGATAATATTTGCTTTGATCGACTGGATTTGTGTGAGAAGAGGATGAAAATGCGGGTTTTAGAAGTTTCACTCTGAATTTATTTAGTGATAAACTGGTAAAATGAAGCATTAGAAAATGCTTAGAGAGGATTTTTCGTCTTGCGACACTCGAGAAACGATTCCTTCGCGGTTTCCGCAACGTAATAAAATACAGTAACTCAGAAATTAGGCTTCAAGCACTGTTATTTCTCCAAGTGCTTCTGGTGGTATAAATAATTCATGACCAGCAAGCGAGTTTTTGGCGACAGTATATTACGAAAATATAGTTCTGGACCTAGCACAAGTTCCGGTGGTTAAAAAACAGATTTTTTTCGCGAACACATTAACAATTTTTCACTTGTTTTGTAACTTGCATTTACGAAACTCCTTTACAATTTTTTTTTGCTATTAACAACAATTTTTTAAAAGGATTTAACTTAATTCCCACTTTCCCATTTCTTCGAAACGACCAACTGCAACATCCGTGAATTTTTCTAATTCTTTCTCTTATCCCTTAACTAAATGCTTTAAGTCGCTATATTTATGATAACGTTCTACTAGGAAGAGTATCATCTTCTTCTTCAGCTTTACCTTTAATCTCACCCAACCCTGGTTTGCTCAACTTAAGACGCACTCGACTGCAGCGTTTTGTAATTTATATATCGCACAGCTCATCAACGTTTACTCAACATCAATTCAATCTTTATCAGCTACAAAAATAAAATTTATGATCCAACACAAATTGAAGGTCAAGTAAACTCAAAAAATATATAATAAAAATAAAGAAAATTGCAAAGTCGATAACAGTCTTTTGCACCATTTGAAGCACTACATAAAGCAATTTTTCACGCTCCAATAAAAGGAATAAAGAGAAAATTTACATTTTACTATTTTCATTTTTTTTTCCTTTTTAGTAACCCTAAAAAAACCAAGGTCACTTTTAACATAATCTTTGTTTATGTAGTGGCAGTAGCTGCCAAAAGCCATACATTTTAAAATGCAATCAAATTTTATTTCCCTAACAACAATATCAAGGCTAAAAGTGGGAGCACAAGTGTTGGTGTATAATGGCTTTGCTAAGTTTTGTAATGGAATTAAAGATGACAAGGAAATTAACCTCTGAATGTTTCTTGGTGATTGCAGATTGTGCTTATGACTTGATTGCAACTTAATGAGCAACACATGTCATTTTTTTTTGTATAATTTAAAAAAATAAACAATTTTATTTAAAAAGATCTTGTAGTTATAGAGCAAAACACATTGGGATTTGGCATTTGTCCAGATACAACATAACCTGTCAGATTTCCAGAGGATTAATATTGAAATAAAACAGTTTGGATGGGATTTTATACAGTAAGGTACTTTGAATTGAGCTGTAGTTTTTTGAGATTTTTTTTAAGTTTCAGAAATTTTTTTTATTGCTTCTTTGTGATTTATAGATGTCAACAAAACAATGAAGTTTTTTTTTTCTTGAGTGATTTATTATTATTATTGAAGTGAAATGTTTTTGCATTAAAATTTAAGTACAATATGTAAATCACAATTTACAATTTTGCTCCACAAAGTTGGCAAGCAAACTGGTCAAGATTGGATACTTTGTGCCAATTTGTGTGCAAATTGAAACAATAACAAAGGGTATTTATGTTGATGTGAGGTTAGTAGGTTTGCATATATGGATTTAGGCTTAATTTTCTCAAGCTTTTGAAAATGACATTATTTATTTTAAATTTTCAGCTGATCAATGTAGTGAAATTGAAATAAAAAAATGTAAGCCTGATCTACAGTAGGTGGATGTAGTTCTTAATCAAGTGATGTTTCAGATTTCAAATTTCGAGGACATTGAATCCCCCAATGGCTTTCATTTCTTTTTGACGTTAGTGCACTTTTCCCATTACTTTATCCAAGAGCCTTTATACACCATTTATTTGTTAGTGCATTAGACTTGTTTGTTCCACTCTGTAGTGAAAAATGGAAAGAAAAACACTATCAATCAAGATCAATGTACATTTTATATCCTCTTGTATTGTATGTAGCTTTAACATAGTAATATACCATTTTTATCACGCAACAGGCAATGTGACATTAAAGTTGAAAACGTTGAATGATTTTGTCATCGAATGGAAATTCTAGAGAAAAACCGAGATTAGCAATTTCAAGAATTTTTTGCGTGAAAAAAATGTGAAAAGCTCACATTTAAATTGCTGACCTGACATTTTTATTTAAGCCAATAAATTGCTAATGCGTCATGTCATTTCTGCTTTTTATGTGCAAATTAAGCTCTATCAATCTTCTTGTGGTCGTATAAAGAAGATTGATTAGGTTTAATTAGTCGCACAATTTTTTTTTTCAAACACCTTTGCACAAATAGAGGTTTCAGATTCAACTTAAAAAAACATTTCTTTTTTATCTGCCAGTCATAAAGCAACGTGAAAGACATTTTAATAAAATTTCTCGACCCGCATTAAAATTTCAACGTTTTTTTTTTTTGTTGTTTTTGTTTATCCATATTTTTTAGCAAAAGTTATTTACATCTGAAACCAACCCGGAAAATAAACTTTGCTGTATGCCATGCAGGTTCAAGAGAAACATAAATCAAAGTCATTACTTTTCAACTGAATTGATATCTCTGCCAGCACCTGCCATTGCCATGTGCAACTCCTTCTTTAACAAACACCTACTCACCAAGGTTGAGAAACGACGTAATAAGGTTTTAGCACTTCGATCTTCGACTATCATTGGTTGTTCTATGGGGTTTTGTGACGTCATGAGTCAAAACTGACTTACAGTACAAAAGTATGAAAATATGTGATTTTATTTATATATTTGTTGGTTTATTGATAAAGTTTCTTAGAAAACTGAATTTAATATTTTTGAAAGGACCTACGGCCATAACTGATCTAAATTTAACAGTTTGTGTCTGCTCAAAAACTAGCTATAGTCTAATATTTCTATTAGGTTTTTGTTGGATCTGTTTAATCTTTAGAGCGGATTATATTTCGTGACATCACAAAACACGTACAGTAAAGAAAGAAACGTGATAAATGTTGAGTAAGATTTAAATTCTTAAAATCATGTGATTTAGTTGGAGCAACTAAGTGTGAGTAGATAAATGCGTTAATAATAAGATAATCTTGTACCTTGACATCACTCTTGCCAGCAAAAATAAAATGTAAGTAAAAAACATTTGCGCATAACATTAGGCTTGAGTGATATTAGATTGGTAATACTAATGATTTGGGCTTAATCTGAGTCTAGTTGGACTCCAGGGAAGATGGAATTGGTCACTGTGCTTTGTCCAACCTGTGTCGGTTTGCCAAATATTGTTCTGTGATCAAGATAATGGGTACAAGTGCAAAACACACTTCCATTTCACTGCAACGATCACCAAAACAAATGTAAATTTACATCATTTACATATACAAATATTATAATATTGTAATAATCAGTTCAAACTAGCTTTCATAGGCAGCCTATACTTTCTTAACCACAAACCTGTGGGCTATGTTGTTCTTTCTTCGCATTTTCACTCAATATTTTTTCGGCTTTTGAGAACCCAGAAGATTCCAAGGGAATTATGAGGGTAAGTGAGTTTCCATCATAAGGTTCAGATTTTGCGATGATGAAATTCCCACTTGGGTCTTAAGTAGATTCTTATTTTTCACTAGCTAAGATTTGTTTAAAGCAGAAAGCAGTTGTTACCATGGCAACCAAGTAATGAGTATCAATCTTGTTTTCATCTTGTGTTTTACTCGAGGCGCATCTATGGAAATCTTGGCTCTTTCCTTGAGCAAAGACGCTCTATTGAAAAATATTATTTTTATCATCTCGCAACTTGGAAAGATGCAGGGTAGTGTTGGGACAATTACTTTTTGTTTTATCTTTGGTCGCAAGGCATTGTGGGGTTTACTGAAATCATTAATTTCCTGATAACAAATTGCAGCCGAGTTTTATATTGTGACACTTTTTGTACGAGGGTTAAATCAAGTTGACAGTGAAGGATAGTTGCGAAAAAGGATAATAGTAATGCATACTTTGGCTCGCAGTTGTAGTGGAGAAAGGTCTTGAACTGGTTTAGGAAATGGGTCATGCAAAACAGAATACAAATGAAGTTTTGTTTGGCGAGGTAAAAATGTGTTCACTGAGTGTGCAAAGATTGTGATTAATGGAGCTGATTCAGTAAAGATTCTGAGAATAAGAATTAAATGAGATTTTTTCCTCAGTGGAATTCACTAAAGCTTATAATTAAGATAAGTCTGAGCCATGCCGCCTGAATGAGACTTAAAGGTCACGTGAACTGAACTGGTTTATTATTATATACGAATCTACTCGTCACAAACAATAATTAATCGTCGCAAAATAATTTTCAGATATGTTAAAATTTGTCAAAACCGATCGCGAAAAGTGAATGTTAAAAGGAAAATGGATTATGACGTCACGAAGTCTGCTGCCCCTGTAGCCGGAATTGCCTGCAATGCTTTCATTGTTTTTCAAGGGTTTAGTCCCGAAATTCTCTCGAGTAGGATTTCCGTGCGTCACAAACTCAAAATTTCCAGAATTCTTTTTCTTTAGACATTCACTGTTTGCGATTATTTTTTTATAAAAAATTTAACGTGTCAAAAAAGCATTTGAACAACGATTAATTACCGTTTGTGATGTGTAGATTCACATTTAATAATAAATCAGTTCAGTTCACTTGATCTTTAAGACCTTTGTTTGGTGCATTAGATAGTTTCTATAAAAATCGTGAATTAGCAACATTTTTCCAACCTTTTGTTTACACTTGGTGGTTATTCATGATTGAGCAAAGACAATGAATCAAATTACTACAATATAGTCATGTTTGGATTTGCCCAAACTGAATAAAAGAAAGACTATTGAGGTAGATACATTTGTCATGGCAATGGAATTAATAAAAGCAGTCAACATGAATAATAGTTGGCATTAATGGAAATGGCATTGATTACCAGATGTCTTTGAATGCTCCAAGTAAGTGCTGTCAGAAACAGAAATGTATTAACATACTAAGAAACTCAATTACTACTTAATGTGGATTAATGGACTTATTGTAAAGCCTGGTACAATTAATTAAGTTAGCATAGAAAGATGAATAGATAAAAGTTTTCAAGTTGTATTAGGGTGAGTATGTAATAAATTAATTTAAGTGTCATTGTGAGGATTAGTAATGAATAATAATTTAATTGATTCTACTTCTGAAGAAGGAAAGTTTCTTTTGCAGTTATCTGAAATTCCCAACTGTCTCAGAAGACATTTGATCTTCTATCGAGCTTCCCGTTTAGACTTTCACTGGTCTTGGTCAAGAGATAAGCGTACAAATCCTTCAACTGTCAAGACTTGATTAATTCAAAGCCATTTAGCTTAGAGTAAGGAGGTACATGTCAAATCTTAAGAAGGTAAAAGTTTCACTCGGAAAGTTATTTGGTTCAATAAAGTGATTAAATTACAGTAAAAAATGTTAGAGGGAATGATTGCTTACTAGTGAAAGAAATTATAAATTCCTTTTAACAGATCTTATATCAAGTTAGGGTGAGGGTGATGACAAAAGAAATATACAGTTCCAACATTGTATTACATCAAAACTATAGTAGATAATATATATTGACTTTACTTTACATGGGTTTGTAGAGAAACTCAAAAAGTTTTTTTCCCCACATGCAAGGAAGACGTCAGCTATGATGTGACTGGCAAGCTAAAATGGCTGTAAATACTGTTGAGAAATTAAACAAAAAAAATTTTGCCTTAGTTGTTAAGACACCATGAAGCCCAGATTTAACATCATGTGATTTTTTTTCTTGTGGATATTCATCAAAGATAACATTTTTGTTCCCCTAATTCGGCTGATTTACATGACCTGAGAAATAATTCCATCTAATGACAAAAATAATTTTTTAATAACGCTTGTAAAATTGGATGCCATCAGGTAGCATTGTAGAATTTGTGGATAACCGGCTACTGTTACAGAACATTATTTCTCTACTGAGAGCTCGAACCATCTTCACTTACATATATGATGAGAAAAGAGGTCAGGGTCTAACTACGGTAATGAGTTTCATTCTAAGCTTGCGAGTTAAATAAATGTTAGTCAAGTGGTCTCATGATGTGAAGCAAACATTTGCTTTCAATTGTGCTACAAACACGCAGGAATGTGAACGCTCGCACAAAGTCCGAGGTTTGTTGACGCTTGTGACCACTTACGAAGTGCTGATTGCATTACTACAACTGCAATTATTTGTACTGCAGCCTCTCGAGGTAATCTTTGTTTCATCAGATTTAAATGTATGCATCTCTTAGGACTAGATTGCAGAACTGGAAGTTAGAATTAAGCAAACTGTAATCACCACATTAACCTAAGTTCAAGCACAATGTCATTGTATGGAAATAAATGCAAGTTAAGTTTGCATTACAGAAGTTTGTGTTTCAATTTAATTTCTAACTGGCAATGGCTAAGACATGATAAGAATGAGCTCTAGGGATTAAACACAATGTGTTGAAGCAGAAAATGAGATTCGGTTCAAAAAATAAGATAAATAGTGATTTAAGTGATTTCTAGGTGGGTGCAGTTAAGAGGCTTCTGCAGTCAGGTGCAAAGAAAGATATTAAACGGTGCAATTAGGTCTTCTCACAAAGAGTACTTCTACTGGAGACTGAAAAATCTTTTGATATAATTATATTACGTTCTTAAATTATTTCATGCATCTGGAAAAGAGAGAGCAAAGCAATTACTTTGGCCATATGCGATCTGTCACATATTCTAACATTAACAAATTACAATTCATGAAATTACCACAAAAATCTATACAATTTCACGACTTATACTTTACACAATATAAAGGTAAAGTAAACTGAGCTGATTTATTTTTAAACGTGAATCTACAAATCACAAAGAGTAATTAATCGTTACCAATGGTTTTCTTGACATGTTAAATTTTATATAAAAAAAGAGTTAAACATACCTAAGTTATATATACAGTATAAAGCCGACTGTTACTTACTCACGTTTTTGCACAGTTTCTATTATTAAATAACATCTAAACTCAGTCACTTATTTCTTTGGTACAAATCTCATCTTACATCCATCCTTAATAATCTTCAGTGGCCACTTAGCTGGGCACCACGTCAAAGACCATCTTTAATGATCGAATGACGAACAGCAGTTATGAACAATGAAGTTAGTAACAAGAAAGAGGAGTAATCCATGGCGTTTTATGAGTTATAAAACTGTTGGTGGAATGTATGGGCGATGCTTGCAGCTTACGGTGTTCCAACATTTTACCCTAGCCAAAAGACTGGTAATAAAAAGCCAGCTCTTAAAATAAAGTTTAGGATAAAAGGAAAACCCTATGGGCTTCTCACCATGTGGAAACATATTTAAAAGCTGGTTGTTACTTTTTTTTTTTTTGCTACTACATAACTACAAAATGTGGATATTTATACCTTTAGTTTGTTATCAGTGTACATATTTACTCTGGAAATGCCGTGGCATGTAAACAAACAAAGCAGAGTGGTGTTAATATACAGAAAAGAAAGGAGATAAGCTAACATTAGGTAGAGTGGGTTTTGACATTCTGTGCACTCAGCAACACGTTGATAAAAGTTGATATTGGTAAACTGGAAAGAAAAGTCGATCTCAGATTTCTTGAATTTCCAATAGAGTCTATGAATAGACTATAATGTATTGGTAAATCATTTTGCAGGAAATTGAATTTAAAGTGCTATTTTCAAGTTTTTTGCTGAAATAACATTACTTTTAAGTTTTGGTAATTTTTATTTAGTGTCAGTTTTAGTGACTTTAAAACTGAAGCTTGATGTGAAGGAATTTGCAATTGAAATTTAGAGTTACAGGAAGTTAAGAAAGACAAGGAAGCTTAATATCCATTTTACGAGGGAATTAAGTGTACTTCTATCAAGTGTGATAACATTACAACCTCGTCGCTCAATATGATACCTTTCTAAGCATTTCAATGAAAAGAGTTGGTTAGAAAATGAAATTTTGTACCATAAGGGAGCGTTCATAAATGATGTCACGCTATGAAGGGAGGGGGGGGGGGAGGTTCATGAGAGCTGTTGTGACATTGGTGTGACAAATGGGGGGAGTAAAAAATTCGCCATTTTTGCGTGACATCATTTATGAATGCTCCCTAATAGATATCACCAGTTTGTAGACAGCGAAAATATTACGAAACGTCAGTTAAGACATTTTGACATCGAGTTTTTCTTTTTTAAAAATAGATACTAAATCGAAATGTCTACTGAAACTGAAACGCAATCAAAGCTTTTGAAAAATTGAAAATGATGACAAGTACTGTTAGTGTTGCTTCATCAATCAAATTTACAGTATACGATCAAGTGAACTGAATTGGTTTATTATTAAATATGAATCTACTCATCACAAACAATAATTAATCGTCGCCAAATGAATTTCAGACTCGTTCAAATTTGTAAAAAACGAATAACGATCGCTAAAAGTGAATAACACCTATTCACTTCAAAATCTTGATTTTATGGTTTTTATAGTTTTGAAAAATCTATTATTAATACACAAATGTAAAGAAAACAAGTTTTCAAAAACCACAAAATTGTCAAAAACCAAGATATTGAATGCCACTAATGTCAAAAGAAAAATGGAATTATGGGAACTGCTGCTCCTGTAGTGCCAGTAGTGGGAGTTGCTCGCAATGCTTTCATTGTTTCATTGCTTCATTGTTAGTCTTGAAATTCTCTCGAGCATGGTTTCCATACGTCACAAACTCAGGATTTTCAGAATTCATTTTTCTTGACTATTTTTATTAAAATGACTTCAAAATGATTAAAAAAATGATTTGAAAATGATCTAAAAGTAATCAACTTTTTCAGTCCCCCTGTAAAAAAAAAAAAAAATAAAAACGATTTGGCGACGATTAATTACTGTTTGTGATGTATATTAGATTCACATTTACGGTAATAATAAAACCAGTTCAGTTTATCTCATCTTTAAATTTCATTCGGAATTTTGTGATGACAGAAAACAGAAACCACCAAGTTTCTTCATTTTTCACAGTGGCACGTAGCACACGAAAGGAAGCACTTATGCTTTTGACAAATTTGAAAGGTAGTAGTTGGAATAAAAGTCTTTGCTACACAGCTTTTAATCGATCCTTTGTGAAAAAGATTGTGAAAAAAGATTATGAGATCTATATCATTCTACAGACACCCCTTTCAATTTGGAACTTTATTCATATAAGAAATTGTTTATAGTACCATAATCCATAAAAATTAGCTTATTGCTTTCAAATACACTTGTGTAAAAATCTTATTGGAATTTTTTAAAATAGAGATCCCGCATAACTTCATGCCAAAGAGCTGAATAATATTTTAATATTTTAATACTAGTATATATAATAAACATCCCGCATTCTCCAAAAGATAATTACCGCTACGAAAGTGAAACTTGTGATGACATTTCCAATTAAACTGCAACAATTCATAAACTAATATATTTAATATTAAATTTAATTAATTAATTCAACTGCACTTTCGTATTTATCCCCTTTATTGAATTTTACTGAATAAAAGCACTACAGAAAAGACTTGATTGCTTTTCTACGAACTATTGGTTGTCAATAGTTTAGCAGCGCCGGAGTTCAGCGTCTTTCCCTCTAATCGCTCACCAAGAGTTCAAAGAAATAGTAAATTAAGGGACAAGCGGGGTTTTAACGTCAATCGCAGTGGATTTGACGGTTTGGAGTTATTGATGCATCGTTATGAGTTGAAGAAAAATGTTTTCGAGTTATGGAACTTTTTCGAGTTGTTATGGTAGCAGCGAAGTGAAGCAAATGAGGAAATAGAAGAACTAGAAACGTATTGCGACTTGCAATTAACTTCTGCCTCTTGATACCAGTTGGTATTGTACCATAAGTACTTTTTCACGGTTTGATGCATTCACTTGCACAGCAACAAACAACAGCTGCAGAGTTTATATTGTGTTTACCTTTGTGATGTAAGGGAAAGTAGAGATAATAAGTTTTTTAGTTATGTTTTGTAATTGTTTTAGCAGTTTATGAAAATTTATATAAAAATGAAGAAAAAGTTTTATAATAAATTGGGTGTACGGAATCAATCAATGTCAATCACGTAAAAATAAATTATTTTTTTTCTTTTTTGAAAAAAATTATTTTAAAATTTTTATATTTTTTTATTTTTATGTAAGTTTTCATAAATTGCTAAAACAACTTGAAAACATAACTAATATAAATAATATTGTTGCAACATGCAAATGTGATATAATAAATTGGGAATATGGAATCAATTAATCATGTAGAAATAAATGTCATTGTTGCATTTTGCATGGCAGCCAAAAAACACACTTTAAACCTGAGTTTCAATTAATTAAACCTCCTTTACAACTATTAGATAAATTTCCTTCATCCACAACACAACAGAAAAAAAAATTATCTAAACCTAAAATTAAAATGAATAAATCTTTATACCAACTCACACAAACCAGATGGAGTTGTTTTATAATTACATTACTTTTTAATTTATACCCGAAATATTACAATTAATTGTGCAAAGAAAAGAACGGATGAAGCGTTCCAAGCTGCCTTCTTTATGGTATTTAATTAATTGTCTGTTGAAAGGGGTCAAATCAACTGCACATTACAGCTGCTCTAATTTCATTTTTTCTCTCCCTGCGAGGCGACAATTGCTGGGTGTCAAAGATGTTGCGACTTTAAACGCAACACGGCGGAGTAATTGGATTAATTGCTCAGAAATTTTCAAGTATAGCGTTAAATGAATTAATAAATAAGGAGGAATTTACATGTTAAGCTGTAAAATAAATTGTGGGTTAAATTCATTCTAAATGCAGACTGATCTGATTATTGGCGTTTTACACAATGTAAAATACCATTGCGATTTACGGAGTACATTGGAACCCCGATATAGCGAACTCTAATGTAGCGTAACCCCTCTCTAACGTAATTTTTATTTTTCTCCAGCGTAGCATTGGCTACTTAAAACTAGATCGCTTATAGCGTGAACCCCTCTGTAGCGTCATTTTTCAGCCGGTCCGACGAATGACGTTATATCGGGATTCCACCGTATTTGCTAATGGAAATTTATTCATGAAGTAAAGTTTCCATCCGTTTACGTGCAAATGTGATGGAAGCTATTTTAAGGTCGATGTTGTACTTTTTGTGTTTTTCGTAGAAATGTATGAATTTTCTCTTTCTCACCTCTCGACATCTATATTTAGGTGTAGATGAAGAGTGATGAAAGAAATGGGTTTAATGGTGCGGTGACAACACGCAACGTGCGATGCGATGAAAAGTCGTCTTGTATGTTCTAAAATGCTTTTACGACTGCATGACCAGCAAGAAATATATCAAATGGCTGCGAGTTATTAAATATCTGTGTCGTATGGAGTTTTCGAGAAGGGAATTTGAATGTGAAATCACTTTTGAATGTCAGAATCAATTCGTATTTAGAAATGTGAATTGATGTAGATGTGGTTTAAAAGTTTTATTTTAAGAGTTTGAGAAATGATTGAAGTTTTGTGTGCGAGGTGAATATTTAAAGGTACTGGTAGTGAAGTGAACTAGTTTAGTACTGTAAAATAATTTTTTGTTTTGTTAAATTTAGTGTAGATAATTACGATAAGTTGTTATTTGGAAATTGCATATTGGGTTTTCACTAACTGTAAGATTTTTCATACTCGCATGAGAAAAATTCTCGTATTTCGTGAAAAGGCTCGGATAAGTAGTCGGTTTCATTTGCGCGAGCTCAACAATGCGAACGATTGTCAAATGAGAGATCGATACTTCTAGATATTTTGTCGTAAACTGTATATCATATCATGTGACAATAAGCAGCCAATCAAAATAAACATTCAACAACGCGTTAAAAACTTGTGTGAATGAAAATACTTGTGCGTGCGATTGCTTTGTGCGTTTTTAAAACTGATTATTAGATCAACTGTTGCGACTTGCAACTATATTTAGGTTATAGTTTTATTAATATTAACTAGCTAGCAATCACCCCGTGCTACACGGGGTTTTTGCTAGGTTTCACCTCCCTGTTACCTCCGTTTTACCCCCGTCCTCACTCACATCCTCACTTCTGACTCCTCACCCCACCCCCATACCTCCTACATTCACATTTCACTCTTGTGCACCCCATACACATCCACATCCAGCAGTTTTTCATTGCCTGAGTGTTGGTTG
>JAQFZP010002593.1:0-13051 GCA_034695745.1 Geophilus truncorum | reverse complement strand
CTCACGGTTAGTAAAATA
Organism: Geophilus truncorum; assembly: GCA_034695745.1. Classification (NCBI taxonomy): domain Eukaryota; kingdom Metazoa; phylum Arthropoda; class Chilopoda; order Geophilomorpha; family Geophilidae; genus Geophilus; species Geophilus truncorum. The sequence goes on along the minus strand of JAQFZP010002593.1, from coordinate 13,033 downwards.
AAAATGGCAACTTCAAGTTCGACTGCCGAAATTTCAGCTTAATTAATGGATATAGTTCGATTTAGCGGGTGTTTAACAACGATTGAGAAGGTTATAAACCCTGTCTTAAATAAACCTCAAAATGAACTGCACGAAAACGTAATTATTCAAAGGTTTTCAATCGATTTTTAACACTGATAATTTTTTCCACTGTCGCAGCTAGAGCCTATCGACAAAGCAAAGTTGGATTTAACTATGGCATTTGTATTAAATTCGGCTTTTTGGAGTAAGTAGAAACAAATCTGCTAAATAATGTCATATGTTTAATTTCGTGAAATTTTTCAGTGTATCTTAAGACTATTGGTGAAGATCCAGAGAAGCACAAGGTTAATTACGGATTGGTAATGTAGAAATCATGGACTTATAAACAAAGTTATTAATTATTTTTTATTTTATAGGAACGAATACGCAATTATATGAAAACTGTCGACGAAATTATAGCCAAAAAAGACGCACCTCGATTAAATGTCGATGCTGCTAAAAGATTCATTAATCATTCATTACCAAATGGTAAAATTATTGATATTTCTACTATTATTATATTATTTCTTTTATTTGTTGCACTCTTTTATTACAGACGAAGTTGCTACAACTTCAAAAGATGCCACGACAGAGAGAAAAAGTGAATCCAAATCGGCAAAATTAAAAACTCAATTTAAAAGAAGCAGTAAACATAAAAGAAGATAAGAACAACCTTCAAACGCCTGACAACATTTATTTGAGTTCTTTTTATCGATTTACAAAATTGAAGGAAATGAAATCGTGATATTTTGTAATATAAAACCACTGCTTATTAAATCGTTTAATTTTATAATTTTATACAAACAGAATTTAAATTTATTAATAAGAACAGAATTTTAACATTTGTTAATTTAGTGTGCATGTTTTCTAAATGGGCATTCACAAGATTGAACACTACTCAAAACAACCAGTGTTTCAGCGCATGACTTAAGTAGGTTGCACCATTGAAGACTGGCTTCACACGAATTTGCCTTGGCTAATTTTTTCGACGCCCACAACATTTTCTGTTGCACAGTCTGGATGCATTGGACTACTTCATCGTCATCAGCAATTCGAGGTGTTTGCTGTTGACTTTCGTCCGCAGTTTCTCGTGCTGATGAAGCTGCTTCATTGCAATTGGAAAGCGTGTTTAACGTAGCTGTGCTTGATCTGGAAAATTGAGATTCTTCCAATTGGCGTTGCGCTGCTGTTCCACTTAAAACTGTAAAATTGAATTTAAAAATTTTTTTGTTAATTTAAGAGATTTCTCAATTTTTTTCTACATTAATTTATACTTATACCTGGATTGTCTTTAGCATGTTCATTGTCAACTTCTGAGCAAGCGACGCAGTAAGTTTTCTGATGTTTATCTTGAAGTAAAACCGTCTGTGAAATGGAAAAGCATGAAATGTGTAAATAGTATAATTTAATTAAATTTAATATAAATATTTGTTTCATACATCACAGTGCCCACAAGTTGAGTTAAGCATTTTATAACCACGAAGTAAATAATCGGCCATTATTCTTGAAATTTTATCCGATCTTTCTCGTTTCGCTTGCAGAACTTTGATTTCTGCTTCTGTAGGAGGCAGCCAATTGGCGTCGTTATCTCCTTCTGCGGCCATAATTGTTAATGTGCTAAAATATCAGTGATGATCGACAGAACAGATGGAATTTTTTTTTTGTCACTTCACGTCACATGTGAAGCGGCCATGTTGGATCGGAGCTATATTTTTTAATAAAAAAATAATTTTATTTTAAAAGCAGACAACATAAATTATAATTTGACCATCTAAAATTAAATATAAATTAATTACATTAAAATTGAAATTTTTATTGCTCCAAATTATTAAATTAATGAGAATTTAAACCAACAGTAGGACCGGGTTTAAGGAAAATAGTAATGGCTGCTTGGCGCCGAGTTTAGATGCTGTGTAGATTTTCTACTTCAATCTTTCGTACTTTTTCTGCACCTATTTCGAAAATTTATAATGTATACACCACGAGCAACTCCAGTTAACAGAAGAAATAGTTTGCTTCTCTCATCAGGAGAAAGAGAAGGTTCGCCCTATCCGCAAACTCGTGCGGGATCAGTGACAAGACAGAAAGCAATGCAGTCATCTTTATTAGTTGTGGAGGAAAGTCCAAGTCATACTGTTGAAAACTTTGGAACCCCACTTCCAGTCCTGGTTACAGAAGCGCTGACATTACAAGACAGTGAGAAAATTACTTAAATGAATTAGAAAGAACTAGTTATTGAAATATTTGATTCTTTTAGGAATTTCTGAAATGAGTGTCAAGTTATCCGAATCAGGCTGGGCTTGGCTGGTTTGTGGTCGCCGTCTTTTTATTTGGCGTTTTGTTCACTCGTCAGGATCGAGGAATTTGGTAAAAGTTATAACTAAATATGAAGTTTTATCTCCTAAAATTTTTAATTCTTAGTCATCTCAATGCCGGGAACTGACGTTACCGCCAAGTGATTTATTGCACACAGCCGATTTGGTCTCGGTGTTTATGACTTCTGATTCAAACACACCATCAGCAATTGCCGTATCGCCAGAAGGCCACATTCGATATTGGCCGAATATTGCTCATGAAGGCTCTTCCGTTGAAATGACAGCTGAATTGCAAGGTCAAGAATGTTTTTCTCTCACGGATTGCCAAGTAAAGTAAATATTTGAGAATTATTTCACGAAATACTGAATTAATTATATGTTTACAGCCTTTGGGATGTGTTTTAGCGACGACCACTAGTACGTTGGTAATGGTAACCACTGATACTGTGAATGGAAAGGTAATTTAATATTTTATAGTTTAGTTTTTTTTAAATTGTGATTTTTTTTTTTTTGTTTTTTTTTGTTTTTTTTGTTGTTACAGAACGTCATTAATTGTCGTCAGTTAAAAGTTCCTCAAGGCGTTTTAACTGGTATTGGTTGGCGAATGACTTCTTTTATTTTTGGATCAATGCCAAATCAATCTGCTGAATCGGTAAATGATCAAAGTTTAAATATTGTAAATATTTTCACTTACTTAAATTTTGAATTTAGAAATTGATCAAAGTGCTTGTCGTCAACATGGATGATAGAAATAAGAAGACATTGTACGTTTTAACAGGAAATAATGTTCAAAAATGGCTCTTGTCAAGTAACGAGTCAGATAAGGTTAATTTTAATTATTTTAAAGCAGAAATTTTAAAAGTTTTTATTTATAAACAATTAAACCTTTTCTTTATTTGTAGCTTATTTTCGAATTTGATGTTGATCGAATGGTTAAAGAGAACTTTATAGACATTATGTGGGTATGTTGACATTCAATTTCATATTACAGATTTTTGTCATTTACTATTTATTATTGCAGAATCGCGATATTTATCATGCGAATCAAATTCATTCTTGGCTGATCGATATGCAGTTGACACAGTAATATTTTTTGATTGATTGTGTGAATGCTTTTTGACTGATTTTTGTTTAATCTACAGGGGAGGTGTATGTTTGCTAGCTGCAGCCGTAAACACTCAGGTTTCATCACAATTGTGTTTTGCATTTGGTAATTTTTTATTTTTTTTATTTATTTAGTTTTATGTGTGTGATTGTAAATATTTTTTGATTATTCCAGCTATGTTGGATTTAGATGGTACTGACACTCCTGCCACTTTTTCAAAATTTGTTATTTCAAAATTAGTCGAGCGTTATCGAGTAAGTTTAGCGACTTTAAATCAAGTCGGAAAACGGTAAAATTGAGTCTTATTATTTATTAGGAAAATGAAGAGGAAAACTTTTTGAGTTATAAATTTCTTCTGAGTTTGAAAAATAAAAATTCTGCATATGTATATGTGGATAAAGTTGTACACTTTATTTCTAGTAAGTTAAAATTGTAAAAAAAAATCTAAAGAAATGTATAACTAATTTTTTAAACTTTATTTTACAAAGCTACGTCATCAAATGAAGACGCGAGTAAAATGGAATTTAGATCACCAGCTGATAGAATACTGGGAGCAGGTATTGTGTTGGACATTTTTCAATTTATGGATTAATTTAATTTAATTTTTGTTTGAAGGCATATATGATGGATTGGTATTATTCTTTTCTAACAATTCTGGAGTTGTGGCAGTGAAACCTACGGTGCAAACCCAGGAATTGAGGTTTACGAGAGTATTATCAATGTTTAGGACTCTTAAATAATAAAAATTTGCTTTCAACTTTTCAGCATAGTATCATCTGCTCGTGATGACGATTCACCAAAATCATCTGTAAGCGTAGATTTATTAAGTAGTGTTTAAATTATTTTTAAATTTTTATTTTCTTGTAAAAACAGAGCATCAGTTTTCGATTTTCAAGGCAAGACGAAGAATCCGTTACAGAAGAAAGAGTTCATCAGTTCAAAGAGGCGTTTCTTTTACACTGCAAGCGAAAGCTCGTGGAAAGTCAAACCATTTTGGAAGAATTATTTCCAGCAAATGCCAGCGATGTTGAATCGTTGATGAATTTGCTAATTGCTACAGTTTCGAAAGACATAGTTGATGATTACCCAGCATCAGATCCAAGATGGGCTGAATCAGTACCATATGGTAATAAAAACTCTCATTATACTATTCTCTAGGTGTCATTATTTGTTTACAATGTATTTTAATAGATTCGATGAGCACCACTACGTCACTCATCATATTACGGCAGTTGGAAGATAAACAACGAGCGCATCAATTTTATCTTGCATTCTTAAAGGATAGTGTACTTTGGAATAAAGTAATTTTTGAAAATTTTACGTTTTTATACAGTGTTTGATAAATTAATTACGCAATTTATTATAATTTTAATTTTTTTTAGCTTTCGACTACTACCATTGAGCGCGACACCGTCATTCTAACACGATTATTTTTAAGGGAACATGCAGAGAAAATAATTGCGTGCCTTGCGTTGAGAAATCTTCATATACAGTTAGTTTAACTCGAAAATCTTTGATTAGGAATATGTTTTAAAGCAATTGTGATTTTCAGGCACGATTCGTTAATAGATCAAGCGATTAAAGTTGTTTTACAAAATCGTAAGGTTAATTTAAAGGGAAAATTAACCCATCAAGATTTGTTTTATCGCGAGGTAAATATATACAAGTTGTAAACGTTACTGTTAAAAATTTTAAATTATTTTATGCTTTTAGGTTTCTAAGATCGAAGACATCGTATCTGCTTTAATCGAATGTGAAGACGACTCGCACATTGATTTAACGGGTTCGGAAATCGTAAAACGAATTATGGCTGTTAACACAATTTTCCAAGTACGTAATATCATTGTGTTTGTGACTGTTAATTCTATTAATCGCTTGGCCTTTTGCATTGCAGACTATTTTTGAAGATGCGTGGCAATATCAACAAGAAAGTGTAAATGATTTTCCAATTCCGTCTGGAGAACCAGATAAAGAATATATTTCATGGATGGCTTCAACTGGAAGTGATGGCATTAGGAATCTGCTGATAAAACAAGTATTTGTTTTATTTGACTTTTTATTTTGTAATTACTGACATTTTATTGTCTTATTTTTTCGCAGTTTAGGAAAACAACTAATGCCATAATACAAGGTGTTGAAGACGTTCACACTCAAGGCTTGTTGTATCAACAGCTCGTGAATTTAGCAGATCTTGTTTTGAATGGGTATCGAGTTCAATTGGAATCGGTTAGTAATACAGGAGATAAGGAGCATTATGCTTTACTTTTGCAACGATACCAAAATGACAGGACCAAATTAATCAGCCCTTTGTGTAAGATGTGGTATTGTTAAACGATTCTCATTTCTACATAATATTTTTTTTTTTTTTTTTTTTTTTTTTTAATAAATAAATAAATAAATAAATAAATAAATAAATAAATAAATGTAGTGGATACTGAGCAGTACGACCGAGCGGCAGTTTTAGCTGAGAAATATTGTGATTTTGGAATTTTAATTCAATTGTGTGAGTTAACTGGCAACCAGGAGCGACTCCAACGTTATATGAATCAATTTGCGGACAAAGTAAGTTAAAACTTTTAACGTTAAATTTTTATTTGTTTTATATATTTTAAACATTTTACAGGATTTTTCGGAATTTGTTTTTCAATGGTACTTAAAAGAAGGAAAAAGAGGGAAATTGTTGACCCAACCCATCACTCATCACGTGGAACTTGAAAAATTCCTGAAAGAACACAGATCGTTGAGTTGGCTGCATAACATTAAAATAAGAAAATACGAAGAAGCACAAGAAACGTTACAAGATTTGGCACTTAGCGAGAAAGATAATTTAGCTAAGAAGAAGGTAAGCAATATCTTTTGCAAATTGCATTAATATTATTCGAATATTTTTGTTTTTCCTTGCTGATTAGACTTTACTAAGTTTGAGTAAATTAACTGCACTGGTTTCCGATCAGAGTAAAGAAAAGATAGAAGAGCAGGTTGCCGGTAGGTGGTGCTTTAGTTTTTAAAGAAAGGCGTAAAAATAAAAATAAAATATTTTTATTCATTTTTGTAGAATTGAATAGACAACAGGAACTGATACTGCACCAAGAAAATTTACCTCAAACAGTTTTGGAGGTAAAATATAAATATAAAATAATTTATTTCAATTTTTTAATTTTTTAATTATTCTTAGAATTTTGGATTCGATTCTGATAACATGAAAGTGATGCCTCCCAAAGAACTGATCGAAGTAAAAGATAATTTAATCATTGTATTTATTTAGTACTAATTATTTTTATTTATTTTGTTTAAGCTGTACATATGCGCGGCAAACGAAAACAGCAATGAATACGACTTCAAAAAAGCCTTAGATTTATTGCAGTTTATCGATAAGGTAAAAAGTAGATAAAAATCAATGCGAGCACTTGTTTTTGGTAAAAATAAACTCCCCAATTGAAAAATTGCCAATTATATTTATAGTGTCATATTAAATGTAATTGCAGCTTCAGTTTGTTTCATCTTTAGAAATAATGAAAATTTTATTTTATTTTTTTTTTAAAGGAGTCAAATGCAGTTGACATAGAAACACTAAAGCTGCAAATTTGGTGTGCGGCCATTTTAAAAAATAAATGGAGGGATCTCGATATGAATAATCCATTGGATTCGTGTGATCAAACCATTTTCTTCAAGATTGTCGACTTGATTTACGTCGAAGGTATAAGTTTGAGTTAAATGTAAGTAAAATAGTTTTCACTCATTTTTCAAATTTAGGTTTGGACTTAAACCAATTATTACCACCTCTTGGTAACATTCTAAACTGCGACCAACTCGGCGAATTAAAAGAATGCCAAGAATTCCTATTTTTTATTAAAGCTGGATACGAAAAAATAGAAAAATTTATGTTATCGTGATATATTTAAAAAAAATGAAAAGTGCAAACGGTTCAATTGTGATTTTAATTTTCATTGGAATAAAACAACCCTGTTATATAAGGCGAAATTAAACATTTTTAATTAAATAGCATTTACTAAATTACAACAATAATATATGGCAGCATTAATCCGCAGTAATGAGCAAGTTAAGATAATACAGTTAATAAAATATTAATCTATATACAGTTGGCAACATAGAATTAATTTATATAAAGTGAATTTGAAGCTCAAATGTTGGAAAAATAAAAGTTTAACTTTCATTTTTCTCCAAGAATTATAAATTGTGAGGTAAAATTGAGTAGCTTTTGATAATGAAAGTAAAAAATTAATTAAAACAAAGGAGAAAAAAACTTGAGCATAAACTTTGGCATGGGAAGATTAAAGTATCTTAAACTCGAAGCAGAGTAAAAAGCATTTAATTGTGAGATAAATATTATTAGAGGCAGGTGAAACTTAGCAAATATGGCACTGCCACCTGAAGTAACTATAATTGTATTTTTTAATGAGTGAATTATTAATAACAATTGATCTATAAATCCAGAAATAGTTTCTGTGTATGCAATAAGATGTAAGACTTAAAATAAAAAAATACACTCTACAAAAATTGAGAAAATAAATAAACTAATGATTAAAATGAATAATTTCACAATGGTATTAAATATATTAGAAAAATACAAAACTAATAAATTAACAAATAAATAAATAAATAAATATAAGATAATAAAATCCTGTAATGGTAATGTAATTAATTATAATCACAATATCAACGTACAAAAACAGTACAAATATAAAATTGAAACAACAGAAGAAAAAAAAGATATAAATGTACCTTGTGTTTTACGGTATGTTAAATTTTTGATTATTGGTTTACTTTTATTTAATTTGATGTCGTTAAGTGGGCTTCGTATCGTATCGTATCACAACAACTTTGATTTAACTGTCATCTCCAGGGGTGGATGAACCGTTGCGCCACAACGAGGTCGCATTCACCGAATGATCGCTCGCAATAATTTCTAAGTTCTTTTCCTCGTGTCTGTAATTCCTTTCACCCGTTTTTCGATTTGGCTGTCCACCAACGGCGTTGCCAGAAATCTCAGTCGCCGGGATATTATTGATCGCCAAGCTGCTCACATCTGGCGATTTTTCCTGCGTTTGCACAAATGCCGGTGTCGTGCGAATGATAGGCGCATTCGTGGACCTGTGCGCCGCCGCCGTTTTCAGATTTGGGTCCCATAAAAACACATAGTAGAGCGACAACATGATCGCCACGAGGGAAACGGAGAAAATGTAGCCCATCACCGTGAGTAGACGAATCAATTTCTTGTTCTGTTTCGGTTCATAGATTTTCGCTTTGTGGTCTTCGCCTGCAAATTTCACGTCGTTTACGCCCGTTTTGCGCATTGCAACCATAAATGTTATAAGAAATCACTTTGATTTGATCAAGATGAGGATGAAAAGATGCTCAGCTTCCACTCAGATGATGATGATGTTCTTGCACAGTTCTCACAAGCGCGAGCAGGCCAAAGCGGAACGGAAATCAGGGCACGGATCGCGGCAGGACGAATCGGACGAATCTATAACGGTACGGTATTCCTGGGGATTTGTTCTTCATGAAATCGACTTTGAGAAATGTTAAAAAATTGATCTGATCTGCTTATCTCGTCTCCTCTCTTTAGTGAATCAAGATATGATGATGGTTTCTTGTTGTTATCTAAGTATTTTTTTTTTTTTTTTTGTTTTGTTTTAAATTTGTGAATTGCTGCAATATTTTTGTGAATTGGCTTTGTGTGTCTAAAGATCAAAAAGTGAAAGCAAAAATAATTTTTCATGTCCTGAAGATATTTTTTCTAAAATTTTATATTTAGAAACACAAATGATGATATTGCAGTATGTAAATTATAAATTGAAAATTTACATATTTTGAATATGATTTGTGAATTACTGCCGAGGAAAGAAAATTCCGAGATATTGTGCTAAAAAAAAGTCATTTTTATCTCTTCCTTGACCTTTATAGGACACTTTTTTTTAAAAGAAAATTTTAAAAAGATAAAATTCGATAAAATCGAGAATCATTTTCCACAGTTTGATTTCTTTCTTCACCTTTATGTGAAACCGCCCACGAATCAAAGGTGCGGTGCAATCATAGAAATTGAAAAGAAAAACAATTTATTTCTTGATTTTATCGAATCAAAGCCATTTTTTCACTTTTGCAGTTTATGTTAAATTTTACAACCATCAATTATAAAACAAATTCATCTCTTTTTTTTTTTTTTTTTTTTTCATTAGTTTCAATCTACTCCATCTGGTTCGTTCAGACGGAAGAGCATGTGCGATTACAATAAGCAAAAAACACGATGATAAATTTATTGGCTGAAGATAATCGATAAATTGATCAAGTCTGATATAAGTACGGTACGGTACATTCATTTATGGGAGGTGGCTCAGTTATCGACACAAGACGAGGTTCGATGATGGAGAAATATCTAATGCCGTTATTCTGGAGCAGCAATGAATCCGAACTTATGTATAATATGGCAGCGACGATGTGTATTTTTGGCTTTACAACCTTCGTAGCTATGTGGTTTACACCTGCTCCGTACGGTCGATTTACGACAACGTATTTCGGTACCACAGTCAATGGTCGAGTTGGTTGGATAGTTCAAGAGTTTCCTTCCTTTGCTGTCCCGTTCCTAGTGTACATTTATAGTGATCGAATCATGTTTGAAGTTTCTCAGCCAAACAAAGTGCTTTTATCTTTGTTTTTACTTCATTATTTTCAAAGGTACCGGTATTTGCCAATGTGTGAAACATGAGGAAATTTTAAATTAATTCATTCTTTTCTCTAGAACTTTTATTTTTCCTTTTCTTCTACGAAACACTAAACCAGCACCTCTACTTGTTACATTGCTTGCTTTTTCATTTTGCACATACAACGGATTTCTTCAAAGCTATTATTTAATTAATGTCGCGCTTTATCCTGTTTCTTGGAGCAATGACTTTAGATTTCTCAGTGGTAAAAACAAATCTTCACTTTTATACACTAAAACTTGACATTTAACTATTTGTTCCCCCTGAAACGTTCGTAAATTGTTTCATTTTTATTTTTCAGGAATAGTGATTTTTTTCATAGGAATGATTATCAATATTCATTCGGATCACATACTTAGAAATTTAAGAAAACCGGGAGAAACTGGTTATAAAATACCGCAAGGTATAAATTATTTTATTAAACCGTAGCAGATGTAACTTTTTGCTCGCGATTCAGCTATTTTAACTCAATGTTAAAAAAAAACAAAAAGTCATGTCTGTATAGTGTTATGTTCTCATTCAAGTATTTTATATATTTATACTGTGAATTTAATAATTATTTCAGGTGGTATTTTTAACTACATATCAGGTGGTAATTATTTTGGCGAAATCGTTGAATGGTGGGGATTTGCCATTGCTTCATGTAGTTTTGCAGCTACATCGTTTGCACTATACTCAACTCTATTTTTGGGCTGGCGCGCATGCCACTATCATGTGTAATTATAAATTATCATTATCTATAATACTATTTTTCAAATAAATTCATTTTTATTTTTTTTTTTTTTACAGATTTTATTTAGACAAATTTGAAGATTATCCAAAATCAAGAAAAGCTTTAATTCCATTTATCCTCTAAGCTCAATCTTTACAATTGAATCTCATAAAATAACAAAAAAAAAAAAAGTCATTAGACAAGAAAATATATTTTTACTACCAAACGTGACAGCCACTGTATAAATACTAGTTATAAACACAAGAGTAATATATAAATATACGTAAACTTATTTTATTTTTTTTGTTTTTCTTCTTTTTTGTGAAACCCTTATAACAGTTTCACAAGCTTCTACCATTACGCGCTTTTGACTCGATCTTGTATTTCTTCGTGGGAATTTTGATTCCGAATTCACAACTGCTTTTCCAAGACTTTGAGCCTTTTCACTTCGATTCGTCTTCACATTTGATGCAGTAGATTGAGCGGCCGATCCATTTTCGTGTCCGTGCACTTCTTCGCGGCATCTTATTAACTCCGCCATTAAATCGGAAAACTTCTGGTCGTACTCGAGCAATTTCCGATTAACTTCATTCATTTTGCTGTCTTGTTCGGTCATTTTTGCATTTTGCTCGCTAATAATTCTATTTTGTTCTACAATCTGCTTCTCGCTTTCTAGTAATTTCTTCTTGTGCTCAGTAATCTAAAATTAAATAAATAGTTTTATAGACATTAAGTTTTTAGTTTTCATCACTTTACCTTGCTTTTCTGGTCTAAAATTTCCTTCCTCATGCCGAGCAAAGTGTTATTAATCTGCTTCGTACTTTGTTGCAGTTTTAGCAATTCAGTTCTTACAGTACGAGGCATTGGAAATGAGCGCGGATGATTATTCACAAGAGTTGAAGTACCTAAAAATAAATTTTTTTTTTTTTTTTTTTTAATATTTTGTTTCAAGTTTTAAATTTTCTTAAGAAATTAACCTGACAGCGAGAAATGGCCAGGAGTAGGAATCGATAACCTTGCAGGTACGTTACTGTTGATCATCTTCTGCTTTATAATGGGAACTATCTTTTCATCAAAGTGTTCCATTGCCATCGATGAAATGTCACGAAGTTCTTGCAATATTTCGTGAGCCCTTGGAGGGGAAGATGTTTGCTGAATAAATCTCAGCACGCGATATATTTCATCAATAACCTGAAATAAAAAAAATAAAAAAATTAAATTAAGAAAATAACTTTGAATTATGAACCCACCTTTCCAGGTATAAAACAGCACAGATTAGTGTCGACATATTTTAAAAATGTCATTCCAAGCAATGATAAACGCGTTTCAATAGCCGTAAGTATGTCGCAATGTCGCGCTAATGAATGATTTCTCCTTTCCGATTCTCTTCGTGGTAACTGAGATTTTACTTGTCGTAAACACTGTGCATGGTACCGATCCACAGAAATAAAACCTTTATTCAAAAGAGCTTTGCAGTGACGGTCGAAAGCCTTGCACACCTAAAAATTATACGAATCGATCGTGTCAAGATGGTCGCCAAATTGAATGATTTACTGGTGCTACAAGTTAATTGTAATGTAATGATTTTTTACGTATTTACCAATCTTAAGCGTGCGATCTCATCGAAACTACAATACGACAATATCTTCTCTAATATTTCTCCTGGATGATTTAACAGATTGCGACTAGGTGCCTCCGCCATGTTCGTGTTTTCCTGCTGCTTATGCTGTTCCATGCTTCTGACTCACTCTTTCCTCCTCACCCCTTCTTGCCCTTCAGCTTAATTTCCTTTCACAAGCGTGATTGGCTGATTTTTTTTCTGATTGACACAAGTTGCAGAATTTTACAGGATTTTACAGGATTTCAAGATTTTTACAACGACAGGTGCTTGTGAGCAACAACAAACCATGACTTTAATTAAAAGTCAATCACATATATTTCAGTACCGTAATTATCATCACTTTATTATATTTTAAGTTGTAACTATATTTAACTCGATAAATGTATTTAATTATAACTTCAAAAACATAAGAAATGCAATAAAAACAAAAATAAAAAAACAAATAACGTTTATTTATTGTAAAAACTTCAATCATGACGTCACGCATTCGAATTTTGG